>JACEIK010005904.1:73639-100528 GCA_018107945.1 Datura stramonium
ATAAAATAAATTTATCAATTTAGAGAGAAGTGGTAGGATACTTTATTCAAAAATTCAAAAACTCTCAAATCTCACTACAAAAGAAAATCTCACTACAAGAAAATATGTGACAGAGCACCCCTATTTATAATACTAGCAAACAGAATTAGAGTAGGATTAGAAAACTTATTCCTATACGACTTTGACAAATAAATTCTAAATAGACATGAATTAAATAAACTATCAAATATCAAATCCTAAAAATCTTAAGTTTCCTAGTCTTGATTTATTTCCTACATAGCCACCCTTAATTCAAGATCTTCAAACTTGACCATGGTTAGCATCTTCTTCAACTTTATGAACAATTTCAATTTTAGTGGATTTGTGAAAATATCAGGAACTTGTTTTTTCTCGCAATAATCAACTACTATCTTCTTATCTTGAACCAACTCACGAATAAAGTGAAATTTGATGTCAATGTGTTTGTTGCGTCCATAAAAAACTGGGTTCTTTGTTAACTCAATTGTAGACTTACTATCACAAAAATATTTTTGTTCGACTAACTTGCTGGTGTTGAAGAAATTCAAGCATCCTTCTCAATCATAATGATTGTGTGGCACTACTTGTGGCAACCATGTACTCTGCTTCAGCTGTTGATAAAGCAACAATTTGTTGCTTTTTTTAAGGCCAAGAAAATACACCAGACCCAAATAAAATGCATAGCTAGAAGTACTTTTTCTTTGCATTATATCACCAACCCAATCATTGTTTGTGAATCCAACAAGACTACTATCATTATTCTTTGAATAAAATATACTATCAGAATGCGCACCTTGAATATATATCATAATTCTCTTAGCTGCTTGCAAGTGAGATTATCGCGGAGACTCTATAAATCTGCTAATAATTCTTACTCCAAAAGTAATATCAGTCCTTGTTGAAGTCAAGTACCTTAGACTTCCTACAATCTTTCAAAAATATGTAGCATCTACAAAATCACTGGTTCCATCTTTAGTCAACTTCAATTTCTTTTCAACTAGGGTCAAAATTAATTTGGTTTTGTCCATATTAAATCTCTTTAAAATATAACTAGCGTATTATTTTGAGAGATGAAGATTCCATCTTCCAATTGAGAAAGTTCAATGCCAATAAAATAAGACATTAATTCCAAATCAGTCATCTCAAACTATCTAATCATAGCCTCTCTAAACTCAAAAATTAATTCGAGATTATTGCCAGTAAATATTAAATCATCCATATATAATCACACAATAAGAATGTCTCCACCAGGATTAAATTTTCTGTTTTAAAGTCTGCTCATAGGGACATCTATGAAAATCATGTCTAATAAAATATGAATCAATACGAGTATACCACGCTCTAGGGGCTTGTTTCAACCCATATAATGCCTTATTTAACTTGTAAACTTTATTTTCTTGACCTCTTTTGACATAGCCCGCAGGTTTTTCAATATGCACTTCTTTCTCGAGAACACCATTCACGAAAGCAGATTTCACATCCATTTGATAAATTTTTTCAACAATTATTAGCAGCTAGAGAAATAATCATTTGAACTATATCAAGTCTAGCAATAGGTGCAAATACCTCAAAATAATCAATACCCGCCTTCTTCTTGTATCGTTTAACAACTAATCTTGCCTTAAAATGATCTATTTCTCCAGTTTATTTTTATTTGGTCTTGTATACCCACTTGACACCAATTGATCTTTTTGAAGGTGGTAAATTAGTCAACTCCCATATTTTTTTCTTTATAGAAGAAATTTCTTGATTCATTGCATCTACCCAATACTTATCTTTAGTAGCTTCCTAAAAAATAACTGGATCACAGTCTGCAAATAATGCAAAATTCACAATATCTTCATCGGATAAATCATTATCATTACCAATAACATAATCTTGCAGATGGGCTAGTAAATGGTGATGTCTTTGTGGGCAACTGAATGTCTCTGTTTGAATTGGATATGCTACTTATTCCTCTTGATGTCTACTAGAACTTCCTTCCTCCATAATTGGAATTATTGGTTGAGGTTCAAATGGGTCAGTATTTTTCTTTGACCAATCCCAAGTACTTTGCTCATAAAAAATAACATCTCTAAGAATAATCACCTTTTCTGTATCTGGATTAAACAAATTTTAACTCTTTGTCTCATGACTATAGCCAATAAAAATGCATTTTTCTGCCTTATCATCTAATTTCTTGTCAAACATCAGGAACATGAGAGTAAGAAAGAAAATCAAATACTTTTAGATGAAAAATAGTTGGTTTCTTACCTGTCCAAATCTCTTGTGGAATTTTTTCAAAATTAGATCGAGTTGGACACCTATATAGAACATAAATTGCACAGAAAACAGCTTCTGCCCAAAAAATTTAGGAATATTTTTGGAATGCATCATAGATCTCACCATGTCCATCACTATTCTATTTCTTTCTTTCAGCTACACCATTTTGTTTAGGAGTATATCTAGCTGTCAGTTGATGTTTAATACCACACTTCTTCAAATAATCATCACAAATAAGAAACTCAGTTCCTCTTAATGTCTTAGCAAAATATCCACTTTGCTTTTCTACATAAACTTTAAAGCTCTTAAAAACTTCACATGCATCAGATTTATTTTTCATAAAATATAATCAAGTATTTCGGCTAAAATCGTCAATAAAGTAATAAGTACTTACTACCTCCGTTGGAAGGAACTTCCACTGAGCACAATTCTGAGTGGATTAACTCCAATGGTGCATTTTCCCTCAAACTTTACCTTTTTGAAAAGGTTCTCTGTACTTGTTTTCCAAAATACAAGACTCACACTTTGTATTAGAAAAATTAATACAATGAAAACCATGAACTAATTTCTTTCTTGCAAAAAATTTCAAACTTCTAAAATTCAGATGTCCAAAGCATAGATGCCACATCCAAGCATCATCAATATTCACAGAACTAAAGTAGGGTAGATCTCCACAATTGAGATAAAGAGGCTACAAACGACTTTGGTTAATCTTCACTTTTTCAATTAATCCTATTTTATTATCACTGATAATGTAAATTTTGTCCTAAAATGTAAATCATATCCTTTTTCTGTCAGTTTCCCCAAACTCAAAAAATTATGATGAATACTCGAAACATAATATACATCAGATATAAAATAAAGAGATCCATCTTTTGAAGTCTTACTGTAGATCTAAATAATTAATCTAATCAACAAATAATTCTTTATTTCCAGACATATGATTCTACACCCATAATCAATAAACCGTTCATTCCCTTTATTTTCTTCAATGCCTGTCATGACCCAAATAGCTGTGATTGGTACCCACGCTGACTCCCGATGGGTGAACCAACGTTTCTCAATCATTTTTCCCGAAAATCAAGCATTTAGAAAAAGATAGCCTCCTTGAGTTAAATGAACCAATAAAATTGAATTTAACTTGAAGAAATCAACAGTATAAAAACAACAAACTTCGACAAACATTCTCAGAAATCGATGGTTATTGCACTTCAGACGTCTAACATAAGTCTAAGAGTGATTATATATAGAAATAAATAAAAATTCAAGTGTCCGGAAGAGAGACATCTGCAAAGGAGGAGTAGAACGCACATCTTGTGTCGGTTACCTTTCAGTATTCCGCAGCTGCTCTAAAGATAAGGTCATGATGAAGTTCTTGGATTGAATTCTGCACTTATAAAATAAGTGCAGGAGTAGGCTTCAGTACAAAACACAGTAGTGGTAAGCATCATCGGCTGATATTACATAATAACATGTACGGATGCAAACAACAATATGAAACCAGTTCAAAACACCATTCAGATACATAATACTCATTCAGGAAAACCAACTCTGCTTTGGCGACAACCAGCCTGTCCACTTGGTTAGGCCCTTCACTGCAGTGGTCACCTGACCGCTGCCGCGGTCTCACCTTAGCGGAACAACTCTTGTTGCAGCGGTATTGCTCTAGGCAATAGCTTGACTTACCTGCACTATCACGACCTGAGTTCACACCCTAGCCGTAACACGGGAAAAGGAACCCCGGAAAGCTCCAGGTCGACCAATGGCATAATCGTAGCATCTCTCTTGACAATATAAACAACTAACGAAATGATTAAGCGGAAGCCAATTGCAAGAGTCTAAATAAGAACCAAAACTACAATTACGGCAACACTCTGATACAACATAGAGTCTATCTAGACTAGTCTAAAAGCCTTCTATTGAACTGATGAGTTTCTGGGACAAGTCCCCAGCTAACTCCTAAAATCTAAAACTGAAACAGAAAGAAAGCATAAACATAAATCACGTCCTCGGGAGATAAGGACTCACCACTGGCGGCTGAGAGGGAAGGAAGTGAATCTAACCACGAGGCTGAGTCTGGAGACCTTAATCTATATACTGAAACGATATAGCACAAAAGGCGTGCGGTTGGTACTTGGAATGTACTGAGCATGTGGGATAACATAAATAAATAAATAAGCAAATTTACAATAAGGAATTAACCAAGTACATCAACATAACTGATAAACATACCGTTTTTCTCTTATGATTCACATACACATATATGTACATGAAACTTTCCCTTAGATCCCACTTTAAGACGCATCACCGAACTCATGCATAAGGGTAAAGTTCTGAACGTTTAAATAAAGAGCTGAATCTGAAACTAACATCACACACTATACTGGATCACTGCTGACAACTGAGTATGATTATCATGATATTAAATCTGTTATAATCTGAAGTATGAATCATATATAACTGAATCATACTGATAATATAACTAAGGGAATCATTCTCTACTAGGGAGAAACCCAACTGGAACTAGAGAGTCAATATCTACTATGGAGGATCCCGACTAAAGTAGGGAGTTACTCTCTGCTATGGAGGATCCCGACTAAACTAAGGAGTCACTCTCTGCTATGGAGGATCCCAACTGAACTAGGGAGTCACTCTCTGCTATTGAGGATCCCGACTAAACTAGAGAGTCACTCTCTGCTATGGAGAGTCCCTGCTGACTAGAACATGAGGAGTATTGATCTGACATCATCTATCTTGTCTATGCTACTACAACTAGCCAGAAACACAAACATACACTGCTTTCATCATACAACATTCATTTCGGAAGGATGGGGGCTACTTTCTGCTAACAACAAGCCCAACATTTTGATAATGTCAATCTCATTCTTTATCATCACAATTCATATCATTATAGTGCCACATCAGTATCTTCAAAGATCTTACATTAGTGAGTAGCTATAGATTCATATCATGCATTATACGTCATGACATTCAAATTCTGAATTCATCTCATTCAACATGTAGCATAGGGTCATGCATGATCCATATGTTCAATTCATACTTTATCATAGATATAATTCTTCATTTATTTAGATTTACGGATAACCCATACATTTAACTCATACCTCATCATTTACAACAAAACCACAGGAGAAGCATACGTTTTCATTTTATAAGACCCATTTCATAATTTACTCTAAATCATGAGAAAGATGCAATAATTAGGCCATTATCATAGATTTACCTCATACCCAACCAATTCCATCAAAAACATAGTGATACTACATAATTTACTTTCATTTGTTCAAGCCCATAAACTCTAAACTCATCTCAACATAGTTATCAATGGCATAATCAGGTTATTAGGGATAATCATATCATATTCACATATTTTAAACATAGGCACAAGTTACTATGATAATCAGGTGAACAATAATAAAATCCCATTCAATGTCCGAGCCAACTTATGAAGAACATTCTATACTCATGCATTTTCATCATCTAACCCACAATGCGAGACCACCCATTAATTTATATTCCTAATTAATTCATAATCTCGAAGAAATTACCCATCACACAAACCCTAGATCATGCTTTTCTAGATTAGTTGAAAAATGGGTTTTTAATAAAATATTTTTGGGGCACAAGGATGAAAGGATATCCTTGTTGAAGACCCACATAACTAGTAGAAGAAATCCCACTCGAAATTGCACCTTGAAGCTTTGAGGAAAAATCTAGGGGAAACCTTGATAGAGAGAAGAGGAAGGAGAGTTTAGAGAATGAGGGTTTAGGCATGACGAACCCTTTAAAACGTCCCTTAGAAGCCTAATACGACGTCACTTTAATTCTGGAAGCATCGGAAATTACCAAAATACTCTTGGGAAAACTTAAAAAAATAACCCGATCTGGGACCACGACTCACGTGACGAGTCATTATTCCTTCTAACGACTCGTCGTCCCTGCCTATTAGGTGCGCTTGAAAAAATTACACAGCTTCAGCTCCTTCAACCCACGACCAACGTAACGAGTCGTTACCTGCTCCAACGACTCGTTGGACCCACTTGTCAAGTACATTGGAATCATTTCACGGCTTCAACTCCTCCCATCTAACGACTGATGTGATGAGTCATTGCCACATCTAACAAATCGTCATACCCTTCTGTCAACTATAATGCCTGAAACTTAATCCAGGGACCCTAGCCTCCACATAACGACCAACCTAATGAGTCATTGCCAGGAAAGACGACTCGTCAGGTCGTCCGTCACCACCTGACTTGACCAATCCTCAAAACTGTTTCCCCACGGGTGTGACCACGACTTGTGGGGCCTCCCAACGAGTTGTCCCCCGACTTGTTCTGCTAAATAAATTCCACCTTCCGTTTGCTTTCTTTCCTTAATTCTGGAATCTGATATTAGAAACATTTGGGGTGTTACAATATCTCCTCCTTAGGAATATTCGTCCTCGAATGTTGGCGAAACATAATGAAAGGATAGAGGCGGAACTGAAAAATTCCACAATCAATCAATCATAGCCAAAACCATTTGAGCATCTGACTTAAGGCTGACCTTACACATCCGGACTGAATAGCTAACTTAATCATGCATGCTATAGCACAAAAGAGACCGAAGGACATGAAAATAACATGGAACTAGATAGAACACTGAGAAGGATTCTTCTACTCAAGATGGCACTAAACTACTACAGACTGAGCCTTCGCTATGAAGTCACTTTTTGATACAGGGTTAGAATTCATAATATCTGGTCTAACTTCAACTAAAGGTCTCATGAGCACGAATCATTCATGACATCTAAACTGAGCACATACATAAGATAACTTGAGTCTGTTGAGCTTCTAAGCATATTCTAAAGACTGAGTTCGAGTTGATCATACTAGGAAGCATGAATTAACACACATGACTGATTTGTAACACGAAAATGAGCCTAAAGGATTTGTAAAGTAAATCAGCATCGCTGTCTGAAGCGATTAGCTAGAACTTCTGGGAATCCACACATAGGGATGGACATAACTTATCTTCAACTGAACTACTAGAGAAATCATCTAAACTTGAAGGGATTGACATACCATGACCGCTAGGGTTAGGAATCCCCTACTATCAAATCCAAGATCTGACTAGGCTCACATACTTACCATCTCCCCCTTAGCTTTAAGCTATCATTCTAAGGATCCTGAGTATTTCTCAAAGTCGGGACTAATTCGCTAACTCGTAGATCCTCCCTTTCACCCCTAACCATCACAACCAGTCTCACATTAACAGCTATTCACATCAAACATCAATAACCTCTTCTCAACAACAATCATAAGCTCCTTATTTAGTACTGGGGTTCTGGGGCTAGCAATATACAAACAGTTATGAAAGATTCACAACATACTTGTGGCCACTACTGGTACTTGCCCTTATTCTGGTGTGCTGTCACGACATAGGAGCGGTTTTGACGATGTCCTCCACCCAAGCTAGATGATTCGCCCTGCTGAAATGAACGGGCTATCGGTGCTACTGAAGAAATGACCGAGGATCTACTCTCACCTCGCTTTGCTGTTGCACAATCTCGGTGCTTATGGCCTGACTGGCCACACAAAAAACAAACATCTGATCTGACCATACATTCTCCATGTGGTGCTTTCCACAGGTGGTACACATCGGATATGTAATCTCCCTTACTCTATGTTTGTACGGAGCATTGACTGTCGAAGGTGCTGGAGCCGATGATTTCTGCTGGTACTGTGAGCGATGTCCGCCACTCTACTTCCGCTGGGAGAATCATAAATCTCCAGTCCTAGCCCTCTTGGCCTCTCTCTTTTTTTCTTTTACCTGCCTCGCCTCCATTTGTTACGCGAATATCACCAAACGTGAAAAGTCTATATCCCTGTGCAACATGGCAGTCCTTCACTCTTTAATCAAGGAGTCTGACAATCCATTGACGAACCTACTCACTCGGGCCCTCTAGTCCGCTACCATCTCCGGGGCATACTTGGATAACCGGGTAAATTCCAATGCATACTCTTGAACAGTCATGTCATTCTATTGTAGGTTGATAAAATCTGCCGCCTTAGCCTCTATCAACTCTCTAGGGAAAAACCTGTCCAGGAATGCAGTCTTAAATTCATCCCAACCTACGGGGCTTGCTCCAAACCCTCGACTGTCTCTCTATTGACAAAACCATATATAAGCAACCCTTTTAGATGGTAGGAGGATAAGTCTACGCTCTCAATTCCTGTCACCCTCATGATGTGGGTAATCTTATGAATTTCTTCCAAGAACTCATACGGGTCCTCGTCTACCTTTGTCCCCAAGAACTCGGGTGGGTTCATTCAGAGAAAATACCTCACCTTTGTCGCCGCTACATTCCCATTCTGGGCAATACGAGCCATTGTTGCTGATTAATCTGGGAAGTCACGTCCTGTGCCAACATATTAAGAGTTTCCCGGAACTCGGCATGGGTAACATGGTCGTCCATCGGGTTCGCCGGGGTTTGTGGTACCTGCTGGCGGTCATTACTAGTTCTCCTTCCATTTGCTCGTCTAGGAGGCCTTATCTACGAGAGCGTAAAGCACGAGTCAGGGAAGAAATTGTTTAGGGCTTCGTACTCTATGCACGATAAGAATCATGAAGAAAAAGGAACATTCCTAAAACGTCTCGTAGCCTCCTCGTCATAAGTGTGGCGCGCTTCATACCCATGAAGAAGAATCTACTTGATGCAACTTTCAGACACCCTAGGACACTCAAAATCTTTGCTCTGATACCAAGTTTGTCACGACCCGAGTTCACACCATAGCCGTAACACGGGACAAGGAACCCCCAAAGGCTCGAAGTTGACCTATGGAATAATCGTAGCATCTCCCTTGACAATATAAACAACCAACGACATGATTAAACGGAAGCCAATTGCAAGAGTCTAAATAAGAACCAAAAATACAATTATGGAAACACTTTGATACAATGCTGAGTCTATCTAGACTAGTCTGAAAGCCTTCTACTGAACTGATGAGTTGCTGAGACAAACCCCCAACTAACTCCTAAAATCTGAAATTGAAACATAAAGAAAGCATAAGCATAAATCACGTCCTCGGGAGATGAGGACTCACCACTGGTGGCTGAGAGGGAAGGAAGCGAATCTAACCACGAGGCTAAGTCTAGAGACCTAAATCTATATCAAGAAACAATATAACACAAAAGGCGTGCGGTCGGTACTTGGAATGTACTGAGCATGTGGGATAACATAAATAATTAAATAGGAAAATATACAATAAGGAATTAACGAAGTACATCAACATAACTGATTAACATGCCATTTTCCTCTTATGATACATATACACATATATATACATGAAACTTTCCTATAGATATCACTTTAAGACGCATCACCGAACTCATGCATAAGGGTCAAGTTCTGAATGTTTAAATAAAAAGTTGAATCTGAAAGTAACATCACACATTGTACTGGATCACTGCTGACAACTGAGTCTGATTATCATCATATTAAATCTGTTATAATCTGAAGTCTGAATCATATAGAACTGAATCATACTGATAACATAACTAAGGAAGTCATTCTCTACTTGGGAGAAACCCAACTAAAACTAGAGAGTCACTCTCTGCTATGGAGGACCCCGATTGAACTAGGGAGTCACTCTTTGCTATGGAGGATCCCGACTGAACTAGGGAATCTCTCTCTGTTATGGAGGATCCTAATTGAACTAGGGAGTCACTCTCTGCTATGGAGGATTCCGACTGAACTAGGGAGTCACTCTATTCTATGGAGAGTCCTTGGCTGACTAGAACATGAGGAATACTGATCTGACATCATCAATCTGGTCTATGCTACTACAGCTAGCCAGAAACACAAACATACATTGCTTTCATCATACAACATTCATTTCAGAAGGATCGAGGCTACTTTCTACTAACAACAAGCCTAACATTTTGATAATGTCAATCTCATGCTTTATCATCATAATTCATATACTTCACGACATTCAAATTCCGAATTCATGTCATTCAACATGTAGCATAGGGTCATGCATGGTCCATAGGTTCAATTCATACTTTATCATAGATACAATTCTTCATTTATTTAGATTTACGGACAACCCATATATTTAACTCATACCTCATCATTTACAATAAAACCATGGGAGAAGCATTCGTTTTCATTTCGTAAGACCCATTTCATAATTTACTCCAAATTATGAGAAAGAGGCAATAATTAGGTCATTATTATAGATTTACCTCATACCCGACCAATTCCATGAAACGCATAGTGATACTACGTAATTTACTATCAATTGTTCAAGCCCACAAAATCTAAACTCAAATCAACATAGTTATCAATGGCATAATCGGTTTATTAGGGATAATCATATGATATTCACATTTTTAAACATAGACACAAGTTACTACGATAATCAAGTGAACAATAATAAAATCCCATTCAATGTTCGAGCCAACTTATGAAGAACATTCTATACTTATGCATTTTCATCATCTAACCCACAATGCGAGACCACCCATTAATTTATATTCCTAATTAATTCATAATCACGAAGAAATTACCCATCACACAAACCCTAGATCATGCTTTTCTAGATTAGTTGAAAAATGGGTTTTTAATAAAATATTTTTGGGGCATAAGGATGAAAGGATATCCTTGTTGAAGACCCGCATAACTTGTACAAGAAATCCCACTCGAAATTGTACCTTGAAGCTTGGAGGAAAAATCTAGGGGAAACCTTGATATTGAGAGGAGAGGAGGGAGAGTTGAGAGAATGAGGGTTTAGGCATGAAGAACGTTTAAAAACATCCCTTAGAAGCCCAATATGACGTCGCTTTAATTCTAGAAGCATCATACATTACTAAAATACTCTTGGGAAAACTGAAAAAATGACTCGATCTAGGATCACGACTCACATGACGAGTCGTTGTTCCTTCTAACGACTCGTCGTCCCTGCCTGTTAGGTGCACTGGAAAAAATTACACAGTTTTAGCTCCTTCAACCCACGATCAACGTAATGAGTCATTACCTGCTCCAATGAATCGTTGGACCCACTCATCAAGGTATACTGGAAGCACTTCACGGCTTTAACTCCTCCCATCTAACGATTGATGTGATGAGTCGTTGCCACATCTAACGACTCGTCATACCCTTCCATCAACTACACTCCCTGAGACTTAATCCATGTACCCTAGCCTCCACACAACGACCACCCTAACGAGTCGTTGCCAGGCAAGGCGACTCGGTAGGTCGTCCGCCACCACCTGACTTGACCAGTACTTAAAACTGTTTCCCCACGGGTCTGAACATGACTCGTGGGGCCTTCTAACGAGTCATCCCTCAACTCGTTCTGCTAAATAAATTCCACCTTATGTCCGCTTTCTTTCCTTAAGCCTAGAATCTGATCTTAGAAACATTCGGAGTGTTACATGCACCATCATCAATCACCAACTCTTTGTGACTCACACATCATCATATTTATTGAGATATAAATGTATGCTACTGACATCGATACATGAAACTATTACCTAACCACATGCGATCTAGAGCAAAGCATAACAAAGATAGCATAACTCAATTACTAGTTTTCATTTCACTATATCAAACACCAAGTCTTTGCAACTTCTCCATGTTCAGGTAACAACCACATGATCACAAGCTCAGTTAAGCCACATAGCACTTACTCATTCCGAAATTTAATAGTCTCACAAAAATATCATAGAATAAAATAAATGGTGACATGCCGGACACACGCCTCCATCACATCACCATGAACACTTTGTCACTAAATAAAGATATACATACATGCTAGAGGATCTTATTTCTGCCCTTCCAGACATGACCTATAGGGGACTCTACAAAATCCATGTACTATACCGGCGTGGTACCTACTCCCACTCATATGCTCATTCAGATGCTCCCCTCAGACATGAGCCACTAAATCAATATTGGTCACCCGAACGCTCCCCTTGGGCACGAACCTCTAATCTCAGAATATTCTTACTATCCCTTTTCATTCTCACAGAAAGTACATCATCATTGAGTTAGTTATTATGACATTCAGGAGAGCACAATCTACCTTCATTACTTGAATATTTACACAATTCATCAATCACTCCAACGTAAATGCAAAATAACACACTTAAGAGTTAAACGAAATTCCACAATAATTCGGTGGCAACATCACCTCAAAATTATTTCAACAATTAACTTTCAACAGAGAAATTATCGCAACAACAAATGTCCAGAGACCATATCAACACACTATCACTAAACATACATACAAGTCATTATATAAATTATAACTCCTCTAAACCATAGCCTACCTCGATCTGGGAGGGTTCGAATGGAAATCACGCTTCTTGAGCCTTTGCCTTCCTAAATGCCTCTGAATGTTCAATGTCTAGAAATTAAAAATTGCACAAATCAGTAGTCTGCTACCAAAACAAGGGGTTTTGAGGATTCCAACCTACCCTTTAATGCAATTTTAAGATTAATGCCCCAATTTCACCTAGTTC
This sequence comes from Datura stramonium, assembly GCA_018107945.1. Classification (NCBI taxonomy): domain Eukaryota; kingdom Viridiplantae; phylum Streptophyta; class Magnoliopsida; order Solanales; family Solanaceae; genus Datura; species Datura stramonium. The sequence continues at coordinate 86,450 of JACEIK010005904.1, forward strand.
TAGGTCTCAAATTCCACACGAATTACGTTTTCAAAGAACTACACATTGGGGAATGGTTATTACTCCCCTTTACACTCAAATATCAAACTTCCATTAGTTTCCCATGAATCAGCCCTAGCTCAATCACCCCAAGGTTTCTTTGCTAGAAAATCACCATTATAGGTTTCCCCTTGATTCCTAGGTGTTTACATAATCAATCATAATGGTAGCAATTCAAGAATCTTACCATGAGAAGGAAATCCAACTGCTCTACGGGAACATCTCCTTCAATTCTTGGAATTATTAGTTTTTGAAATAATGGGTTATAACCCCTGAAATCCCACTTAAACCCACTTTTTGATTTTTGTTGTCCGCTACAGCAGACTCGCTATGGTGGTCAAGATGCCGCTATAGCAGATTCAGCGATTACTTGGTCTATTATGACAGAAATTCGACTGTTACCACAGTCTCGCTGCAGTGGAAATTCCACCGCTGCAGTGGTTCACCATAACCAGTAGATCCCCAAAATAACCAATTTTTCACTATCTCACTCCACAACACTTTTCTATCCATAGTCTAGCCTAGCTCAAGTGTTCTAAGTTTATTTTCCCTCGAAATGACATACATGTCTTTATATCAAATACTAATTAAGACATTATTCATCCCTGAATGGTCTGCAAAAGCAAAGGGGAGAAAATACCAGATTCCAAAAATAATTTAGGGTATTTGATCCGCATGTCGGCCTTATTCTCCCAAGTGACTTCCTTTATAGGATGATTCGTCCACTAGACCTTTACTGTTGCAATCTCTTTAGATCTCAATGTCCCTATCCAATATCACCACTGGCTCCTCCTCATATAACAAATTCTCATCCAACAACATGCAGTCCCATCTGATTATATACCACCCATCCCCATGGTATTTCTTTAACATAAAAACATGGGAGGTGGGATATATTCCAAACAGTTCTAGTGGCAATGCAAATTCATAAGACACTTCTCCAACACATCAAAGAATCTCAAAAGACCCAATGTATCTTAGGCTGAGCTTGTCCCTCTTACCAAACCGCATTACTCTTTTTATGGGAGATACCTTGAGTAACACTTTGTCCCCCTCCATGAACTCCATATATCTCACAGTCTGTCTGCATATTGCTTCTTCCTGCTTTGAGAAGCCACCAGACTTTCTTGGATTACTCGAACCTTTTCCACTAACTCTTTAAGAAAATTCGTGCCCCAAGGGCTCACCTCAAATGCGTCGAATCACCCAATTGAAGACCTGCATTTCTTCCCATGCATCGCTTCAAATGGCTCCATGCCAATTCTCTAATGGTAACTATTGTTGTAAGAAAACATTTCCAAGGGTAAACATTTATCCTATTGGCCACCAAAATCTATCACACAAGTCCGAAACATGTCCTCTAACACCTGGACGGTCCTTTCTGACTGCCCTTCTATTTGCAGATTGAATGTTGTACTCAAGTCCGATATAGTGACTAATTCTACCTGCAAAGTCATCTAGAAATGAGAGGTGAACTGAGTACCTCTATCTTACACAATCGAAATCAGCACCCCATACAACCGAATCACCTTCTTCACATATAGCTTGGCTAGTCTCTCAGCATTGTAAGTTACTTGGACCGGCAGGAAGTGGGAAGACTTTGTCAATCTGTCAATAATGATCCAGATGGAGTTGAACTTTCCCAATGTCTTTAGGAGACCAACCACAAAGTCCATCGCTATTCTCTCCCACTTCCACTCTGGGATGGGTATCCTCTGGAGTACTCCCCCAGGTTTCTAGTGCTCGTACTTCATCTGCTAACAGTTCAAGCACTAGGTGACATAATCAACAATGTCTCTCTTCATTTTGCTTCACCAATAATGCCGCTTCAAGTCATGATACGTTTTAGTAACCCTAAAATGGATGGAGTACCTCGAGTTGTGAAATTATGCTAGGAGGGTCTTAATTAGCTCACCAACTCAGGGAACACACAAGCGTCCCTTTATTCTCAGGACCCCTTCGCTATCTAGCATTGCTTTCTTGTCTTCTCCCCGCAGAACCATGTCTCGGATCTTCCCCAACTTCTCATCCTCAAGATGTCTGCCATTTATCTATGCTAGCCATAATGACTTAGCATACATGCTAGCTAGGATCCCACCTATCTCCATCAATGAAATTTTTTTAGGTTTTTTGCCAATGTCTGGACTTCTTTTGCCATCAGCCGCTAAGTAGCTTCCAAATAAGCTAAGCTTCCCATACTCACTGCTTTGCAGCTTAAACATTGGCCACCATGTTTGCTTTCCTTGGGTGATACATGATCGTCACATCATAATCTTTAAGCAGTTCCATCTATCTCCTCTATCTTAGGTTAAGATCTTTCTGGGAGAACATATATTGTAGGTTGCGATGGTGAATACCTCACAATGGGCCCCGTACATGCAATACCTCTAGATTTTTAGTGCGAACACTATCACTGCCAACACCAGGTCATGTGTAGGGTAATATTTCTCATGCACCTTCAACTGTCTCGTGGAATAAGCAATGACCTGTCCTTCCTGTACTAATACAACACCCAACCCAGTCTGTGAGGCATCAAAATAAATAATAAAATCTTTACCTTCCACCAGTAATACCAGGATAGGTGTCGTGGTTAGTAGGATCTTGAGCTTATGAAAACTCTTCATATTTTTTAGACCATTAGAAAGGTACATCCTTCTGAGTCAACCTTCTCAGCACCGATGCAATGGATGTAAACCCCTTCACAAACTAGTGGTAGTAACTAGCCAGCCTTACAAAACTTTAAATCTCTGTCACGGTAGTAGGACTAACCCAGTTTCTGACCACCTCCACCTTTTGTAAGTCCACTTTAATTCCCTCCTTAGAGATCACATGCCCCATAAAAGACATCGAATCCAACCAAAATTCACACTTAGTGAATTTGACATACAACTGTTTCTCCTTCATCAATCCCAACACGATTCTCAAATGGTTTCATGCTCCTGCTTGGTCTTAGAGCATACCAAGAAATCACCAATAAAAATAATTACTAATGAATCTAGATGGGGTTTGAAGATACCATTCATCAAGCTCATGAATGCTGTTGGAGCATTAGTAAGTCTGAAGGACATGACTAGGAACTCATAATGTCCATACCTAGTCCAAAAAGCTGTCTTGGGAATATCTTTAGCATGAATATTCATTTGATGATAACCCGACCTCAGGTCAATCTTGGAGAACACCGCTGCTCTGATCAAGAAAATCATCTATTTGAGGGAGAGGATATTTATTCCAGATGGATACCTTATTCAACTGGCTATAATCAATACCCATCCGCATACTACCGTCTTAATTTTTCACAAATACGACCGCGGCACCCCATGGAGAGACACTCAGCCTGATAAACCCCTTACTAAGCAATTCTTACAATTGCTGCTTGAGTTATCTCAACTCAGCTAGTGCCATTCTGTATGGTGAAATAGAAATGGGTCGAGTCCCTGGCTCTAAATCTATGAAGAAATTAATATCGCGATCCGGTGGCATGCTAGGTCGAACCGCAGGAAATACCTCTAAGAATTCACAAACTATCGAAACCAACTCTATGGAAGGACCCTCAGAAATTGTATCCCGAATATTAGCTAAATATGCTACACACCCTCGTTCTATCAACTTACGGGCACGAATATAAGAAATAATTTTCTTAGGAGCAAGGCTACAATTCCCTTTTGCACTCCAATCCGGACGACCCGGGAACTGATATAGTGACGGTCTTAGCATAGCAATCCAATATAGCATGGTAAGCAGATAGCCAACTCATTTCCAAAATCGCATAAAAATCTACCATGTCCAAGATCACTAAATCTACTAGAGTATCAAGCCCCATAAAGTCAACAATGCAATCATGGCATACCCTATCTACCATTAAAGAATCCCTAATAGGAGTAGACACATGGATAGAAGTATCAAGTATATCACAGGAAAGATCCAACCCCAAAGAAAAATAAGCAAACACATAGGAAAAATTGGAACCCAGATCAAACAAAACCATAGCCATTTTGTCGAACACAAAGATTGTATGTATGATAACAGTGTCGGAAGCCTCTACCTCAGGCCTACCCATGAATGCATAGAAATGAGCCTGACCACCTGCTTGAGAACTACCCCAGCTGGGCTATGCAACCCCTCTACTAGACTAAATACCACCCCTTTTGATCTGAACACCTCCTTTACCAATCTAGGTTCCACCTCTAACCACTGATTGACTGCCCTGCCCTAACTGGGAGTGATCCTTGCTGAACGTGCTCCCTCCTCTCCCAGCAGAGACCGGAGCTTGAGGAGCTGGGTGCGGAACAATCTTCCCACCCTATCCAAACTTGGGATACCATTTGCGGATGTGACCATACTCTCCACACTCATGGAACACCTTCTTAATCATTGGTCTTTGAGTCAGAATCGAGGAAATATGATGAGCCCAAAAATTTGAGAAAATTATCTAGTTACCTCCAACTGTACCTACTGGTTGTGGAGTGGTCCCTGAAGGGCACCTAGATGACACCTACATGACTAACTGAACGGGGCGTCCTGAGTAGCCCTGAGGCACCAGAGTCCGGGCAAAAGAGCCGCTGTAAGAACCAACCTTCCGAGCCTTCTGCTCGGTATTTTTCGCGTAACCCTCCTGTTTCACCCCTTCCGCGTTCTTCATATACTCCACTACCTCCTGAAAGGTGTTACCTGCAGAGCCATTTGAAGAGATGACAGTTGAAGCCAAATTGCCTGATCCTCTCTTCCTCTGTGGGCAGTAAGGGCAGACATACCTGGATAGGAAGTGGAAATAGGCCTAATATATTGCGACTGAAGAGCTCCCCTGCTCAATGGTGGTGAACTCGTCCAGCCTCCTATCTCTCAAGGTGTGGGGTACATACTTCTCCATAAAGGTAGAGTACAACAGGGTCTCGGTCAATGGTGGTGACCCTGCTGGTCTGCACTCCACGAAAGCCCTTCACCAGATCTTAGCATCATCAGTTGGAAGGTGACAAACTCCACCCTTTACTTCTTTACTACCCCCATTTTTCGGAGACTCTCATGATAGTCGATTATGAATTCATAGGCACCCTCCACCTCAATTTCATAGAAAGTGGGAGGCTTCATCTGGGTAAACCTCTAAAATAAATCATGTTCCTCCCAGTCATTACCGGTCCAACCACCAGCCTTGGAAACATCAGTGCTTTTGACATATCATCTATGCGAGGAGCCACAATAGCTACATATTGTATCCCCAACTACTTCCCTCACGAGTTTGGCACTTCCCCATTACCCATGAGGCCACTCAAAAGGTTAAGGACATGAGCCAGGACCTCAGAAGATGCTGAAGCAGTTTTCGTCTCTTCCTAAACGGGACCTCCACCTCCAATCCCACCCTCTCCTGAATTGCCGGTGGTACGAGAGATGTAGACCTCTATCGAACCAGAGAAGGAGCGCGGGCCCCTTCTCTGATAGTGGTAGGCCTCCACCCGTGACCTTAACCCCGTCCTCTGCCGCGAACTAGGGCTATTGCTGTGGGTTCGAGTGCTCCCTCTCTGTTTCTGCCTGCATGTGTTCTCACCATTTGTGAGAGAAACAAAGAAGAGTTGTTAGGTACCAATTTGGATCACCAAATACCAATTAGAATCAAGTAATCACATGAGAAGGGAAATAAGAAGGGAGTTTTCCTAAAGTCCTACAGCCTCTCAAAGATAAGCTACGGACGTCTCCTTACCTATCCGCGAGACTCTACTAGAACCGTCTTAGTGTAATGAGATCGATGAACCTAGTGTCTAATACCAACTTTGTTATGACCCAAATAGTCGTGATTGGAACCCATGCTAACCCCCATGGGCGAACCAATGTTTCCCAACTATTTTCCTTAAAAACCAAGCATTCAGAAAAAGATAACATCTTTGAATTAAATGAAGCAATAAAATTGAATTTAACTTGAAGAAATCAACGGTACTAAAACAACCAACTCCTGCAAATATTTCCTAGAAACGAATTTTCATTTCACTTTAGATGTCTAACATAAGAATAAGAGTTATTGTAACTAGAAAGAAATCAAACTTCAAGTATTTGAAAGAGAGACATCTGCGAAGGAGGAGTAGAACCGGACATCCCGCGTCGCTCACCTTCCAATATTCCACAGTCGCTCTAAAGATGAGGTCATGATGAAGTTCAGGGATTGAATTCTACAGTCATAAAAGAAGTGAAGGAGTAGAGTCAGTACGAAACACAATATTGGTAGGCATCATCGGCCGACCTTACATAATAACACACGCGCATGCAAACAACAATATGAAACCATGTCAGAACATCATTCAGATACATAGTATTCATTTAGGCAAACCAAGTATGCTCCGATGAAAACATGCCTGTCTACTGGATTAGGCTCTTCGCTACAGCGGATACCAAACCGCTGTTGTAGTCTCGTCATAGCGGAACAAGTTCCATTGCAGTGGTACTGCCCTGGGCAGTTGCTCAACTTACCTGCACCATCATCAATTCACCAACTCTTTGCAACTCAAAGATTATCATATTCATTCAAAGGTAAATGTATGCTACTGACTTCGATACACGAAACTATTAACTAACCACATGCGATCTAGAGCAAAGCATAACAAAGATAACACAATTCAATTACTGGTTTTTCATTTAACTATATCAAACACTAAGTCTTTGCAACCTCTCCACGTTTAGGTAACGACCACATAATCACAAGCTCAGTTCAGCCACATAGCACTTACTCATTCCAAAATTTAACAGTCTTACAAAAACATCATAGAATAAAATACATGGTGACATGTCGGGCACACGCCTCCGTCACATCAGCATGAACACTCTGTCACTAAACATCGATGCACACACATGTTAGAGGGTCTTATTTCTGCCCTTCCAGATATGAATTGCAGGGGACTCTACAAAATTCATGTAATGTACAGACGTGGTACCTGCTCCCATTCATATGCTCATCTGGATGCTACCCTCAGGCACAAGCCACTCAATAAATATTTCTCTCCCAGATGCTCCCCTTGGACACAAACCTCTTATCTTAGGATATTCTTACTATCCTTTTTCATAATCATTAGAAAGTACATTATCACTGAGTTAGTTCTTATGACATTCAGGAGATCACAATCTACCTCCCTTACTTGAATATTTAAATAATTCATCAATCACTCCAATGTAAATGCAAAAGAACACACTTAACAGTTCAACATAATTCCACAATAATTCGATGGCAACATCATCTCAAACTTATTTCAACAATTAACTTTTAACAGAGCAATCATCACAACAACAAATGTCAAAAGACCAAATCAACACATTATCGCTACATATACATACAGGTCATTATATAAAGTCTAACTCCTATAAACCATAACCTACCTTGATTTGAGAGGGTGCAAATAAAAATCACTCTGCTTGAGCCTTGCCCTTCCTCAATGCCTCTGAACATTCAGAGTCTAGAAATACGAAATTGCACAATTAAGTAGTCTTCTACCAGAACAAGGGTTTTTGAGGATTCTAAACCACCCCTTTAAGGAAATTTGATGAGTAAAGCCCCAATTTCACCTAGTTCTAGGCCTCAAATTCCACATGAATTATGTTTTCTAAGAACTATACATTGGGGAATTAAAATGCCTGAGCTAGAAAATAATAAAGTATCTTATTTATCTCCATAATATTCAATCATCTTTGCATCTACTTCTCTATTTTCAGAGTTATTGAACCAACAATTTCTTTGATAATGTCCAAATTTTCCACAATTATGACATTGGAATTTTGATTTATCAAATTTTTAAAAGTTTTGATCATTCTGTTGTTCACTCCTAAAATTATTATTATTTCTATAATGATAGGAAAAATTACCTCTACCACCTTGTCCTCTAGCTTTAAAATTCTCACCTCTTTGATTTGTTTAAGCTAGATTTGATGTCTATTCTTTTGTTTTAGGCTGATCCACCTTTGCTTGCAACGCCTCATTCACTATTTCAGGTTTTTGTTGATTCAAGGATATTTTATATGTCACCAATTATCCTTCTATATCATCAAGTGTCAAAGTGCAAAGATCTTTGGTGTCCTCAAGAACCGTCTTCTTGGTGTGAAATTTTATACGCAAGGACCACAATATTTTTTCAACAATTTTAACTTGATATAATGTTTCTTCATTATTACTCATATCATTAACAATATTAGTAATTCTTGTAAGAATTCCTTGACGGACTCTGTTGATTTCATCTGTGCTAACTCGTACTATATTCTTAACTCATGTAATTTGACTTTTCTTAAGTCTGCAGAACCTCAATGTGAGTTCACTAAAATCTTCCAAGCCTCCTTTGCTGACTTTTCATGTAAAAATTTATTGTATGCATGCAATTTGACCTTGTTGTCAAGGTAGAAACGTTCCTTATAGTTTAATTGTGTTACACCCCATAAGTTGCAATTGATTAGTGAACGTGTGCGTGCTTGTGATAGTGTCGAGGGAACAACACATGTGAGAAAAGACCTGAAGAGGGGAGCGCACAAGTACATCATCAAGCAGGCAGGAGGCTGAAGTAGAGGCAGGGCTCAAGGAGTGCCCCTGTCCCGACGCCTTGAGCGGCGCATCGCGCCTATGTATTGGTGTTATGGGCGGCGCACCGCGCACCCCCTTCCACTGCCTCACTTATATATACATGTTAAGCGTGTGGACTTGTCTCATCTAAAATATTTCCCTCTCGAAAGCTACAGACTTGGGCGACTCTCTTGCAAAGATTTCATCAAATTGAAGCCGGATTATGCTATCAAACCTCATCTAACTGTGAATTCTTCTCAAGTAATGATTCCTAGGCCTACGAGGAACGTCCCTATAGAGTTATTTCTTGAAATCTCGTGCGGATTGTCAAGCCCCCGCGAGTAAAAGTTGTAGAAATCACTTCTAATTGAGTCCTAAGCGGCTATAAGTGATGGTAAGTATTTCTACCTTCTAGACTCTCGTGAATTTTTATGTTTTTGGCTGAATTGGATAAAGTTGGAATTGTAGTTAATATGCTTAACGGATATCATTATTAGCCAGTTCCTGGTATTGAAAATAGTTTCATTCTCTCAGCGTAAGGGCTGCAATTTGGAGGAATCACTGGCTTTAGGTTGGAACTATCTGGGTGAATGGAAACCGACAATTGAGGTATGTTAAGGCTAACCTCTTCCGCAAGTTATTCTCGTCGTATAATTGATACTACCTATACCATTTTTAGTAAATTGAACGTATGTATGTTGTGGTTAGCTGTTGCAAATAGATAATGATTATATATGTTGTGGTTAGATGCTACTAGTATATAACGGTTATATATGTTGTGTTTAGCTACTGCAAGACGAATTAAGATTGCATCATAGTATCCCTCGATAGGAAAGAGGTTATTAAATGTGATTAATGGTAGGAGCATCATAGAGATTTCCCTGCTCACCTATTTACTGTTTAGAGGGATTCTGATATATTGCTGTCATACCAAGGACTTAGAAGCTTATAGTTTGTTGTTGGGCCTGACTTGGCGAAGTTGGAAAACATAGGGTGCAACTGGGCAATATAACTTTCTGGTTGATGCCTATATTGATAGTAAAGCTCGCCCGTAGGCTGTTAGCGTACCTTGACGCCTCTGGGGCTAGAATATTGATAGGATGGTCTTACCTTTAGGTCGATGGCACAAGGGTTGCCTAATGAACTGAGTGATAGCCTTCCATATGATTGGCCACTATTAGTGACCGTTAGCTTTAGTCGGCCTTGAGCTGGTTGTATAGATCACTCAGGAAACCACCCCTGTTGTTAGGAATCTGATAGACTAAGTAATTTCTTAAGGGGAAAACTTGTCAGGGATTAGATGTGGGGCCAATACCTTGGGCTACAATTGCAGACGCCCACGTACATGTTTCCGCAAAGGGATAATCTAGATGTTCTAGCCTACGGGGCTATGAATTGCTCGAGGCGACTACATGTTGTCTGGACAGACCAAGTTAATGTCTAAAGGACTGGAACCATAGTATCATAGTATTACCTTCAGGCTAAGAATTATAGTAAGTCGCCTATGGGAATTTAGGGCTGACTGCTTAGGAGCATGTACGACTAGTAGAAGCCCTATAGTCGTTCTAAGTGAAGGAACTAAATAGTTGGTGGCTTGTGATCTTGCTGTTCTCTTATGAGCTATCATCATACTATGATGACCTTCAAAGTATCATTTAGGTCACCCCGAATCTCGCCCTAGTCTGTCTAAATAGACAGGGGCTGTAATCGCTGCCAAGACCCACTGGCCAGGTGTAGGCACATGGGGTGCACCTATTGGTAGCTATATAGACTGTTTAGGGGTGAGTAGGGGTTGTGTTAAGCCTAAGGAGCTAGATACATATGTTGAATGACTATATTGAGGCTATAGTTTCGTACCCATATAGGGATTGATCCACCTTGTTGGTCTCCCCTCAAAAGACCTTAGGATTGCTAACTGTATCATTTCCTACGGGGCTACAAAGTTCTCAGAGGAGCTATGTGATGTACAAAAGGACTATATTCAGGCCTACAAGGTTGTATCAGAGTCCATTCACATATGGCTTTCCTTATGTTGTAACGGCATTACTGACCCTCAGTGGAGCCTTGCGAGCTAGGGTGCAGTCCTATAGACTAGATAGGTCTAGTTATAGTTATCTGTGACACCATAGTGACCTGGTTAGGGGTATATAGATTGTACTGTACTTGTCGAGGCTTATGGGGGCCCAGGTAGGTTATCTATATGATGATCGTACCTTCCAGGCTTATGGGGGCAGGTTAGATTCTTGTTTGTGTACATGCTTGCTAGATATAGTTTATGAATATTTAATCGTATAGCTTACGCTCTTATTTGTATAGTTGTCTACTGGATGCAGGCTATGGTTATAAAAGCATACAGGTTAACTTTTCCTCTTTGCTGATTACTTTTAGTTCTTTATCAACTTCTATTCCTTTATTATTATTTCTTTACATACTCATTACATATTGCATTGACGCCCATACATAGGGCGCTGCATACTTGCCTGCAGGTTTAGATAGACAGGTTTTAGGACCTCCTTTAGCAACTATTTAGAGTCAACAGATTGGTCAGCTCCTTTCATTTGGAGTTTTCAGGTAGTAGAGGTTTGCTTGTACTTTATTATATAGATTTTGGGTAGGCTGGGGCCCTATCCCAACCAATATGTTTCACCCTTAGAGGCTTGCAGACCATAATCATCAGTTCCTAGCTAGGTGTGCATTGTTTGCTGTGTGGGGCCTATATATGTTATGTTTTGTGTGTTAGTTGTGTGTGGCCTAGTTTAGCTATTAGTTAGCAGCCTTGTTGGCTATAGTTCATATATGACTGCCTGTTTTCCTTCTGTTACGACTTAGACAACATGGTGGTCTTGTCGGCCTGTATATGATCCTTTTATTATTGTGACAACTGGGTTAGCTATTTCTTTACAGGTTTGTAGTGTGGCCTTGTCGGCCGGAGGCTGTGTTTACAACTAAGATATAACTATTTGTTTTCTCTATTATGTGTTACTGGCAGCACCAGAGGTGCATATGCTCAGCTAGGTCATCCCTGGTTTCAGTGTGGCACTAGGTGCTAGTTACACCTCCCAAGGTGGAGCATTAAAAATTGTCTATCTTTCTCCAATTGTGTGGCTTCTTCACCCATTAATATTGTACCTTCTAGGGTTTCCACAAACCCTTTATCAATAATGTACCATAGTCCAACAACATTGAAAAAATTCTTCATCTAATGATACCAGCCCTCAAAATTATTTTTTTCATCAAACACAAAAATAGGACAATTAGGTAAATATGAAATTTCCATATTTTCTTTTTATATGTGTTGGATCTTACACTAGACTCTAATGGATCTCACATATACTCTGATACCAATTTAAAGGAAATAATTTATACAGCAGAATAAAATAGAAACTAGAGAAATATCCAACAACAACTATATAGAAGAAATTTATAAATTTAGAGAGAAGTGGTAGCAGGCTTTATTCAATAATTCAAAAACACTACAAGAGAAAATCTCACTACAAGAAAATATGTGGTGGGGCACCCCTATTTATAATACTATCAAAACTAAATTAAACTAGGACTAGAAAACCTATTTCTATATGACTTTTACAAATAAATCATAACTAGACATGAATTAAATAAACTACCAAATATCAAATCCTAAACAACTTAGGTTTCCTACTCTTGATTTATTTCCTACAAAAAGTGTCGAAGACATCGAACATAAAATCCTAATGGCTATTTTTGTCTAAATTTTTCTATGGCCACGGTGACGAAAGCTAGTCCATGGCACTAACTAGTCAACCCTTACTGATGACCCCCACTCCCCTCTCTCACACAAAATCTCCTTATATTCATAACAACCCTAAATAATCAACTATGCCAACACTCTTAAATTCCAAACCCTTAACCAAACCCCTCTAATACATGCCTACAATTTTTATGAAATCTGTCATCTATTATGTGGAGAATCTTATATTAAATGGACAGAAGTGGACATGGAGAAAATAGACAAGTTTGAAAACCTCCAACACGCTGTTGTTGGAAAGATTTCATATGACTAACCATCGGAGATAATAAGAATCATTCTTCTTTCGCAATGCAACATTAAAGGTAATTTTAAGATTGGTTTCCTCATAAGTTGTCATATTCTGAATAGATTATTTTATAGGAGGATCTTATAAATATAACTTCATAGGCTACATAATATATCAAGTCTAAAGACGAGAATTCTTATCAAATGTGATCATTCATATATGTATCGAAGTTTAAGGTGGAGGAGGGAACCTCGAAGGCTGTGGATTGGATATGTTTTCCAAATTTATTGCCAATGTATTATGTAAAAGAATCTCTATTTTTATTGGCCACTACAGTGGGCTTCTCTATTCATTTGGATATGACTATAATATAACTAGACCAAGCAAGCTAAAGTTATGTAATACCCCGAAGGTTCCTAAGATCAGATCTGAGGGTTAAAGTGGAGAAAATCAAAAAAATTTACACAAGTCATAGAACGACTCGTCAGGTGATTCATCAGGTCACCCAACAAGTCATGGAGTGGCCGATGAAGGGAAGGTAGGCTAGTGAGGAATCGTGGTCAAGGGGTGACTACGGGTAGAGCAACGAGTCGTGGTGTCACTTCACGACTCTTAAGGTGAGTTGTGGTCAGGATGGTTGAGTTGAGGGTTGAAATTCCAGTGAGGTTCACGAGTCATCCCTCCACCTACGACTCGTGATATCCCTTGTTGGGACTGGCAGAGTGATTTTTCCTGCGTTATTAGTAAGGGAATTTTCATAATTCCTAAGCTCCTAAGCCCTAACTACGTCGTTTTAATCTCTATTAAGAAAGGTTTTAAGAAGGTTTAACCTATTCTAAGTTATTCTCTCCCCTTCATGCAAGTTTAGAGGGTTCCATTGAAAATTAAGTCTAAGAATCCTCCTAGTTCTTCCCCAAATCTCTTAGGCTTTCAAGGAACGGTATAGAATCACCTTACCCAGGTATGTAGGGTCTTGAATGAGAGTTTCTCTTCACTCTCATGCCCAAATCCCTTCTCAAGTTCATGAATTCAACTGTATGATTCTATGGGGTTTTAACCAAAATTTATGAAATTCCTGATGTTTACTTCATGGGTCAATTCCCTTCATGTTTCAATTGATGTTTTAAGATTCATGGGAAGGTTTTATACCTAATTTGATTACAATTCATGATTTCAAGTTTTAAGAACATGATGCCCAATTATACAAGTTTCATGAAAAGTCGAGTTTATGATCTATGTTTCGAAGTATGATAAGATGTTTAGTATGAAAAATGTTTATGATTTTACCCATGAATGTAATTATGATTTTTCTTACAATGTCTATTTTATGCAAGCACAATGTTAAGATTTGGGCAAGCCCACTCAAGTTAAGCATGATTTCATGGTTTAGCCAAGGCTAATAAGTTTAGTTATCTCAAGTTTTGGAGTCAAGACTCCCCATATGTTAAGATTTAAATTATATTTTGATATATGATTATATGAGCATTATCCGGTTTCATCTCGAAA
>JACEIK010005905.1:81607-100527 GCA_018107945.1 Datura stramonium
TCTCCCTCTGTTCTCTCACGCTTCTGGAAATTAAAATATGAGAAATAAACTTACAAACTGAAGTGGGGCTTATATATAATGGACACTATAAATCGCATTCCTGGAATGCAATTTATAATTCGCATTTTGCCTTGAGACGCGCTGACTTGGCGCTTGTCTGATCTTTTCCCGGGCCTTTTTCTAGCATGTATGGCTTTCAAATACTCTTAACCAACACGCGAATAGGCCATTTATGTGCTGGGAATTTACGGGGTGTAACATGATCCAACGACTTCATGTTCAGAACTTGTTTATCTTATGTTTTCAGACTGTTTTGGTTATTTGGGGTCTTGTCCCTTCAACCTTTCTTTTATGATTAGAGGCTTTCAGACTTATGTTTAGTATTTTGTCAGTGATGATTGTATTTCATTTTGTCATTCCCTACAAATTCATGATACGATTTTCAGTTAGTTTATGATTGATAAGTTAAGTTTTCTGCTGTATATGAATGAATTAGTGTTATGATCACGCCATGGGTTGACTTGGGGTCTCTTAGAACTCCTTGTCCCGTGTCAACGATCTGGGTGTACTCTCGGGTTGTGACAAACTTCGTATCAGAGAAATAGGTTCAGAGGTGTCCTAGAGAGTTTGAAAGCCATGCTAGGTAGAGTCTTTTTCATGGGTGTGAAGCGCGCCACACTTATGACGAAGAGGCTACTGAATGTTTTAGGAATATTCCCTTCTTTCATGATCTATTTCGTGCGGTGAAAACCTCTCCACCCTTCTAATTCGTGCTACTCGCGATTGTAGAAAATTATGGCCCCAGAAGGATAATTGGAAGGAGGAATAGGAATGTTGAAGGCCATGGGGAGTGCAATGATGACGGGCGTCAGCAAGCCCCACCCGTTCAGGAGCCCCAGGCACCTGAACCAGCTTCCCACGCTGAGTTTCGGGCGGCGATTCAAATGTTGGCACAGGCTTTGACCGCTCAAGTCAACCAACAAGCTATTGCACATATTCCGTAGAACGGCAATGCAATGGTAGCTCGGATCAGGGACTTTCTAAGGATCAACCCTCCCGAGTTCACAGGGGCAAAGGTGGACGAGGATCCACACGAGTTCACTGAGGGAATCTTGAAGGTCACTCAAGTGATGGGGGTGACAAATGAGGAGTGCGTGGGCTTGGACTCATATCAGTTGAAGGAGGTTGCCTTCATTTGGTTCAAGCAATGGAGGGACAACATGGTAGCGGGAGCTAGCCCTATCAGTTGGGATGAGTTCCACATGGCCTTTCTCGACAGGTTCTTTCCTCGGGAGATGAGGGAATTGAAAGCAACCGAATTTGTTAACCTTAAGCAAGGAAATATGACAGTTCTGTAATATTCACTTGAGTTCACTCACCGATCAAAATATGCCCCGGAGTTAGTGATGGATCATAGGGCGCGGGTGAGCAGATCGTGCAGGGAGTAGCTGAGTATCTGGATAAGGACTGCAGAACAACGATGCTACATCAGTATATGGACTACCCGCGGATAGTCCTCTATGCTCAACAGATGGAAGCAACTCACATGAGGCAGAGGGAGGCCAAGAGGGCCAGAACTTATAGCCACAGGTTCTCCCAGCCTAAGCCAAGGGGTGAGTTTCACCAGCAGTCTCAGCACAGGTCCACTACACCAGCACCATCTTAAGCCAGTACTCGATCCAGGCCACAGGACGGTCAGAGGAGTAGGGCCTCAGGTTCAAGGAGTCAGAACAACATGCGCACAGAGTGCACATTCCCATCTTGTGCTACTTTTGGCAAGAACCACCCCGGGAAATATTTGGTGGGCTCAGACACTTGTTTCGGGTGTGGCAAACCCGGACACAGACTTAGGGATTTCCCTACATCTAGGTCAGGGGGTAGTGGAGCCCGCACTTCAGTAGCCAGTTCAGCCATCCCAATAGCATGTCAAGACTCAACAGGGTGCTCCGACTGGCTCAGCTAGCGGCAGCGCCAGAACCGGTTTTATGCACTTGGCTCTTGGCAGGAGCAAGAGACTTCTCACCATGTGGTTACAGGTATGTTGCAAGTTTTTTACATTGATGCTTATGCTTTATTAGATATGGGAGCCACACTATCTTTTGTGATACCTTACATTTCTAGTAACCTTAGAGCCAGTCCTGAAATCTTGTTCGAACCATTTTCTGTCTCTACCCCAGTTGGTGGTTCAGTCGTAGTGAGGCGGGTATATAGAGGTTTCCCTATTATAGTATTAGATAAGGTTACCTCCACAGACTTAGTAGAATTAACTATGATTGATTTTGACATCATCTTAGGCATGGATTGGTTGTTTGCATGTTATGCTTCTGTTAACTATAGAACTCGGGCAATGGAGTTTCGAGTTCCAGGTGAACCGGTTTTAGAATGGAGGGGTGGTTCAGCGATGCCTGTAGGTCACTTTATCTCCTATATCAAGGCCATAAAAATTATTTTCAAGGGTTGTATTTACCATTTGGTTAGGGTTAAGGATGTCAAGTCCGAGACTTCAACCATGCAATCAGTCCCTGTGGTATGTGAATATCCCAAGGTATTTCCAGATGACCTACCAGGTGTTCCTTCTGAGAGGGAGATTGATTTTGAAATTGATCTTTTACCTGACACGCAATCCATATCAATCCCTCCTTACCATATGGCCCCAGACGAACTAAAAGAGTTAAAGGAGCAGTTGAAGGATTTTCTAGATAAGGGTTTCATTAGACCTAATAAGTCCCCATGGGGTGCTCCAGTGTTGTTCGTCCGGAAGAAAGATGGGTCCCTACATATGTGTATTGACTATAGATAGTTGAACAAGGTCACCAACGGAATAGGTACCCTTTACCCAGGATCGATGACCTATTCTATCAGCTTTAGGGTGCCAAATATTTCTCCAAGATAGATCTCAGGTCCAGGTATCACCATCTCAGAGTCCAGGTGAGCAACATTCAAAAGACTGCTTTCTGAACCCGGTATGGCCATTTTGAATTCATTGTTATGTCTTTTGGACTAACTAATGCCCCTGCAGCTTTTATGGACCTAATGAACAGGGTACTCAAGGCATATTTATATATGTTCGTGATCGTGTTCATCGACGACATATTAATATACTCTTGGAGAAAGGAGGAACATGTCGCACACCTGAGGGTAGCACTCCAGACTCTCAAGGATAACCAGTTATACGCCAAGTCCAGCAAATGTGAATTTTGGCTGAAACCAATTGCATTCTTGGGACATGTAGTGTCAAGCGAAGGTATAAGGGTGGACTCCCAGAAAATAGAAGCAGTAAAGAATTGGCCCAGACCGGTAAACCCTTCGGAGATCAGAAGCTTTTTGGGATTAGCGGGTTATTATCGGAGGTTCGTGGAAGGTTTCTCGTGCATTGCCACCCCATTGACGATATTGACTCAGAAAAAGGTGAAGTTCCAGTGGTCGGAAGCTTGTGAGAAGAGTTTCCAGGAATTAAAGGCTAAACTCACTTCAACACCGGTGTTGACTTTACCGGAGGGTACTGGTGGCTTTGTTGTATATTGTGATGCTTCGAGGGTCAGACTGGGATGCATATTGATGCAGCACAGGAAAGTAGTAGCATATGCTTTCAGACAGCTAAAAACTCACGAGAAGAATTACCCGACCCATGATCTTGAGTTGGCCGCGGTGGTATTTTCTTTGAAGATATGGCGACACTAATTGTATGGGGTTCATATAGATGTACTCACAGACCACAAGAGTTTACAATATGTTTTCACATAAAAGGAACTAAATCTTCGGCAACGGAGGTGGTTGGAGCTACTTAAGGACTACGATATGAGTGTCCTATATCACCCGGGTAAGGCCAACGTGGTAGCAGACGCCCTTAGTAGGATTTCTATGGGAAGCGTGTCACATATGAGTGAAGACAAGAAGGAGATGGTAAAGGAGGTACATCAACTTGCACGGTTGGAAGTTGGGTTAATCAGTTCAACTGCCAGTGGAGTAGTAGTTCAGAACGGGTCAAAGTCATCCTTGGTAAAAGAGGTGAAAGCTAAGCATGATGAAGACCCAATATTGGTAAAGTTGAAATAAACTATTCAAAATCAGAAGGTAGAAATCTTCTCCAAAGGGGGAGATGGTGTGCTTCGGTACTAGGGTCACTTATGTGTCCCGGACGTGGGTGATTTGAGAAGCCGGATGTTGCATGAGGCTCACGGGTCCAGATATTCTATCCATCCAGGTGACACCAAAATGTATCATTCCTTGCGGGAAATCTACCGGTGGAATGGCGTGAAGAGGGATATTGCAGAATTTGTAGCCAAGTGCCCGAATTGCCATCAGGTGAAAGTCGAGCATCAGAGACCAAGGGGTGTACTTCAAGACATCAGCATTCCTACTTGGAAATGGGAAGAAATCAACATGGACTTTGTGACAGGTTTGCCCCGCACACATAGACAGTATGACTCCATCTGGGTTGTGGTGGACAGGTTGACCAAGGCTGCTCATTTCCTACCGGTCAAAACCACCGATTCGGTAGAAGATTATGCAAAGTTGTACATCCGATAGTTGGTTAGGTTGCATGGAGTTCCCTTGTCCATTATATCAAATAGAGGTACTCAGTTCACCTCTCAGTTCTGGAGGTCTTTTCAAAAGGGATTTGATACTCAAGTCAAGCTTAGCACGATGTTTCATCCGCAAACTGATGGTCAAGAGGAGTGGACTATCCAGACTCTTGAGGACATGTTAAGAGCTTGCGTTATTGACTTCAAGGGTAGTTGGGATGAGCATTTTCCCCTTATTGAGTTTGCCTACGAAAACAGCTACCACTCCAGCATACAAATGGCACCGTTCGAGGCTCTTTATGGGCGACAATGTAGATCGCCCATTGGGTGGTTTGAGGTCGGCGAGGCTTCGTTAGTGGGTCCAGATTCAGTCCATGAGGCCATGGAAAAAGTTTAGTTGACAAGGGAAAGGCAGAAAATGGCTCAAAGTTTCCAAAAGTCATATGCAGACGTGAGGAGAAGAGAGCTTGAGTTCGAGGTTGATGATTGGGTGTTTCTAAAGGTATCACCCATGAAGGGAGTATTGAGATTCGGAAAGAAAGGGAAACTCAGTCCCCGCTATATTGGCCCATACAGAATTAGGAGGCGAGTGGGTAAAGTAGCCTATGAGTTAGATTTACCATCAGAGTTGGCTTCAGTTCATCCCATATTCCATGTATTGCTCTTGAAAAAGTGCTTGGGAGATCCAGCCTTAGTGGTTCCGGTGGAAAGTGTTGGTGTGAAGAATAGCCTCAGTTATGAAGAAATTCCTGTTGAAATCTTGGATCGTTAGGTTTGAAAGTTGAGAAACAAGGAAGTAGCTTCGATAAAGGTGTTATGGAGGAATCAGCATATCGAGGGAGCCACGTGGGAGGCCAAAGCGGATATGATGGCTAAATACCCCCATTTGTTCCCTACCGGCTCAGCTTTAGTTTGAGGTATCAATTTTTTCCCTAAACCTCTATTTAGGTTTTCATGTTCTATTCATGCATATAAGTTTGTTTTATGATAAGATGTATGCAAGTGATGCATGAACTCAGACCAGTTATATGGTTCTCTTCGGGGGTAGTCATTCCGTCAGTTTTCGTCTTGAATGTCAATGATTAGCATCTATCTATATAGTGATTGTTTGTTTCTGGGTTTTTCTGCTTTTTTATAACATTTGAGGATGAATGTTCCCAAGGGGGAGATATTTTTATATCCCGAGAACCCAAGGATCAGATCCAGAAGTGAATCAGGAGAAAAACTGGAAAATGTTGCAGCAGTTGCAGAACGGGTCCCAAGTTCTGCCATCTGAAACTTTTCACGGTTCTCAGTACGACTCGTACCATCAACGTATGACTCATACTGAGACTATCACTTTAGCTCATTTTCTACACTTTTAGGCTTCTTTTGCACATTCTTGCTCCAACACATAAAGAAAAAGGGCCTTATATCCATATAAACACACCTAAGTCATGCTATTTTCTTAGTTTTGAGCATTGAAAGTGTTGTAAACTCACAGTACATCAACTATCCCTAGCATCAAAGAACTATTTCATGAACCCTAATGCCTATATCCCTATGGTCACAGGAGAATAATGAAACAACAATTATGCCTACTAGTATTTCAACTAAACGGGGTTGAAGGGTATATCCTATCCTCAACAAAAACTTCTATCCTATCACCAATGGATTCAAGGGTATTTCAATTCCCGTTCTGTATTTATTTTTAACCCTTTTGATTCTATTTTCCAAATTCAATCGAAAGAGAGCAGACTACTTACAAGGTGATCAATCTCATAAATAATAAATTAACACAAATAAATACAAATAAACATGAAAGAAGAATCAAAACTAATTTTATTTATTCTGTCAAACAATCAACTATTCACCATGGCCACAACTCTAGAATATTAGTTTATCCACTCCAAGACAAGTAGAAAAACAAATATGTAGTGATTATCATGTGAAGATATGAAGTAAAGAATAGAAAACCTTGTTGTAGAACCTTGTCTTCTTTCCGAATACCTTTCAAGCTTTCATGAATAAACTACAGGCTAAAAATGATTAAAGACTGTTTCACAGAAGTCCAAAACTACGGGCTTATATTTATGGTGAGCCTTTGAATTTCCTTTATGCCCGTCAAGACTTGGCTTTTAAATTAGCATTTTACAGCATGGAATGGCTCTGGCGCACCGCCCCTCTTATCTCGCCACAAACTTAGTCAAATTTCCAGCAATTTTATCTTTGGATAGGGTCTGGAGTGCCACCATCTTCATCTTGCCTAATTTCTGAAGTGCAATTCTATGAAGTTTTCCGCACCAGACTAAGATTTTGTTCTCTGAAGTTTGGGACTTGGAGCGGGGCGCCAGCCATAGCACCAAACCCATTACATCCTCAAATCTTCATTTCTTGCATCATTTTGAGCACATTTTGCTTCGTTTCCTGCTGAAATCAACTCAAATTATTTGTTAGCACATAAAGCACACACATATGAATTTAAGCATAAATTAAGGATTATGAACTCAAAACATGATCAAATTTGGGTAAAAATATGGCAAATAGGCACAAATATGTGCCTGATATCATCACCCCACACTTAAACCATTGTTTCTCCTCGAAAAATCCTTAAAACATACCTAAACTCATGTTTCACCAACACACTTGACACCTCTATCAACTCATACTCAACCAACTAGCATGAAGCATTCATAATGTTTTTTTATCATCATACAACCAATTCTCACAAAGCACATAGAAAGCTTTCACAATCAAGAACACACAACCTCTATAAATGACTCATCTTTTCAACACAAAGGGCCAACATGATTAAGTGTGACACATGCAACAAGTAGTACACTGAATTAGACCTCTATGCCCCTCACTTTTAGTGATGTTCCTCTCTCAACTTCATCAATATAAGACATGGAACACAATAAGTAACGCACACTCACACTCACAAATGATATAATGCACATATACAACATACCATAGGCTTGCCCTTTATTGTAATACCCCAAAAGTCCTTACGATCAGACCCGAAGGTTCAAGAGAAGAAAGTAGGAAAATATTGCCAAGGTCAAACGACAAGTCATCCAGTGACCTGTGGAAAGACATCACCAGTCGTTAAGTGACTCGTGAGGTAAAGAAAAGTTGGCGAAGACTTGTGGTCTGGCGGTGACCACGAAAGGCAGCCACGAGTCATGATATGACTCCATGACCTGTGGAGTTGGTCATGACTAGGAGCTGAGTTGGATATTGAAATTTTGAAGAAGACTATATGACTAGGACTCAATGACTCATCAAGTTCACCACGAATCGTGATGTCACTCGTGGTGACTGGCAGTGTCCATTTTTCCTGCATTTTAGTAAGGGTGTTTTTGTAATTTCTAAGTACCTAGGTCCTAAACTATGTCTTTTTAAGCTTATTTAGATGGGTTTTAAGAGAATTTGACCAATCATAAGCCTTTCCATTCCATGCATGCAAGATTAGAGTGCACCATTGGAGATCAAGCTTGAGAATTCCCTAGATTCTTCCCCAAATCTCTTGGGCAATCATGAAAGGGTGTGAAATCAAATTTATCCAGGTATGTAGGGATATTAATGGGAGTATTCCTTCACTTCCATGCCCAAATACTCTTGTAAATTCATGAAATTCAAGGTTGATGAATCTATGGGGTTTTAACCAAAATTGTGAAATTCTCTAAGTATCTATCATGGGTAAATGCTATTCATGTTTCTAATGTTGTTTTAAGATTAATGGACATGTTTTATAGTGATTTAGATTACAAATTTATGATTTCAATGTCTTACAATTATGATGCCCAATTATG
This sequence comes from Datura stramonium, assembly GCA_018107945.1. NCBI lineage: Eukaryota > Viridiplantae > Streptophyta > Magnoliopsida > Solanales > Solanaceae > Datura > Datura stramonium. Next base: position 89,928 of record JACEIK010005905.1, read on the forward strand.
AATATTCATGAAGAGTTAAGATTATGCTCTATGTTTCAAACATGATGAAATGTCTATGATGAAAGTATGATTTCGAATTACCCATGTTTATATTCACGATTTTGACTATCATGTATATTTCAAAACATGTTTATGTTTGGCCAAGTCCATATGATCGAGTATGTTCATGATTTACTTCAATTTCATGTTATTAGCTTACCACGTGGTTTTGGAGTCTAGACCCCCATTTTTTAGCTCATGGTATGGTTTGAACCGAGGCTCCTCTTGATATGTTTTCATATTATGCATGTTCTATTATGATTCAGCTTCGTCACAAGACGATGGTTCAGCTTCATTGAAAAATGATGGAGAGCATTTGCATATTTTTGGGAATAGTGTCTAGCATCGAGTAGGCTAAGGGTTCAGTCAACGCTGTGCCTCAGAACTACGTACCAACATAGGTATGTTCAGCTTTATTTGGGACCTCCTTTGTGATCCTTCCTTGCCCCCGAGAGGCCTTCATCTTGATATTGATATTATGGTTGCGCCTTTAGCCCTTGCAAGGCCTTAGATGGCTCTACCAACTTGAGTGTAATAGTTGGGACCACGTAAGCTCTATTGTGGTAATGTCGATTATATGATGAGTCCCATTGTTCCTCATGATTTTGGTTATGCATGTTCATCAGTCATGATATTATGTTTTCAGCAGGTTTGACCCGATGTTCATTTTTACTTATGATTATCAGCTACAGCTTTGGGTTATTCAAATCAGTTATGATATTCTGTCATGTTTAAATTAGGTTTACAGATAATAACATGCAAGACTTACTCTCAGAATCTTATGTTGAAATGTTTTATGATATGCATGATTTTAGATTTTACTTACTTGGCGGTTTTACTTACCTTGCATACTCAGTACATTTCAAGTATTGACCGTATACTCTATGTTGTATCATTTCATTATATAGGCTCAGACATTCAGGTTCAGTCCTGCCATTACCCAAAATCCTCAAAGTTAGCATTTCTCAGCTTGTTGGTGAGTCCTCATCCTTTGAGGACCTTCTCATCAGCTTATTATTAGTATTCTCAGTTTCAGCTTATTATTGAGTTAGTTGGGGTCTTGTCCCATCAACTCGTCAGGTTGGAGAGGCTTATCAAGCGCAATATGTATTCAGCTTTGGATCAGTGCTATGTATTCCATTTTTCAGATATTATAGTTATTCAGACTTTCACTATTTCAAATGTTAGATTTCCACATTTATTATGTTGAGCTTTAGTTGTCATGTTCATGCCATGGGCCAACTTGGAGCCATTAATGGTTCTAGGTTCCGTGTCTAGATCCGAGCCTATGTTTGGGTCGTGACAAACTAGGTATCAAAGCATTATGTTTTGAAGTATCCTAGGGTGTTTGAAATCGTGTTAAGTAGAGTTGTTTTCATGGGTGTGAAGCACGTCACACTTATGACGAATAGGCTATGAAACATTTTAGGAAATTTCCCTTATTTCATGATCTATGTTGTGCGATGAAATGTCTCTCTGTCTTTCTAACTCATGCTACATGCGTTTGCAGAATCATGCATCCTCGCCAAGTTAATGGAAGAAGGAAGGGGAACTGATGTGCAATGATTTTATGGCATTTTCGATGCTTAAAACTAAGAAATTATGCACATTCCGGGTATGTTTATATAGGTATGATGTGTTTTGTGCTTAATGTTGCAGGAAAATAGGTTCGAAAGTGAACTGGGCAAATTAATGCTGAAAATAACTGAAAGGGTGACTGTCAGGCACTTCACGAGTCATTGGCAGGAGGCACGACTCGTTGTTGAAGGGGTGGGCAAAAGTTGAAGTTCGAAGAAGAAGAGACAGTGTACCTGACGAGTTGATGAAATGACTCGTTACACCTGGTAATGAGTCATGAGGTCAACCATGAAGGCTAAAAAAGGAAATCTTAACAAAGTGACTAGTGTAATTGACGACAAACATAACGACTCATCACATGAAGGAACGACTCGTTGGCAGATCACTGGGATAAACCGTAAGATGGACTAGATTCTTGGAGGAATGAGACCATGAGGGACCTAACGACTCGTTCTCAAGAACGATGAGTCGTTAGGTGACCCGTTTCATGACCGTACGTTGCTGAGGATGACTATTTTAGGCAAGGCACTACTCGTTAGAGGGCCAAACGAATCGTCACCAAGCCGGGTGCCACTCACAGGCACGGTTTCAGTTTTTAATTAGGAAAAGGATTTCTTGGAACTATAAATATACAGTTTAGGTTTATTTTTGAAAGATGATTAGTTACAGTTAGAGAGTAGTGAGAGAGCCAGTTTTGTGTAGTTTTCCAACTAGAATTTTGGTATTGATCAATTGTTCTTGAGTAAAGAAACAAAAACTACATTGGAGTTTATTCATCAATTTTGGAGTTTTTATTCAATCTATGTGGTTTTTATTCTATGATAATTTGTAAGTTGCAATTATGATTTATTCAATAATTTGTGATTGTGATAATACAAGCATGAGTAGCTAAACCCATAACTAGGTTTGTGGGAACCAAGATGAATTAACATACATAGGAAAAACACTTAGTGATTCTTGAATGGGGTTTTATGCATGTACTATTTTTTCCTTCATTTTGATTGATTCTTGACGGTTGCAAACGTTAGGACTTGCCTTATTCTTACCGGACCAACGAGGTAATGAATGGAAAAAGGGATTAAACGGTGAGGCTATCAACCCTCATCTAATAGCTTGAACTTGTATGGGGATAGCTAATCCGATATTAAGAATTGAGGTCAACTAAAGTACACCCGTATACAGACAAGTTGCGTGGTGATAATCATCAAGATAGGGGACCAACCATTTAGGTGAACCTAACTTACCAATATTGCATGTTGAACACTTGAATAGATCACTAGTGTATAAGCTTTGTGGTTATGAACTCTTGGGGAACACAATCCTAGTCAAGTCGTTAATTGAATACAAACCAAATTTGATTTCAGCATTCAGTAATTTTACTTTTGTATTATTTTATATTTTTCCCCCTTCGAAAATAAGTAACTCAGCCGTAACAGTTATTCACATTAACTTAAGTTCTTACCATATTCCTATTAGGATCGACCTCAACCTTTGTTGGGTTCTATGTTTGAAAATCGACCTCTTATATCTCAATTGCGAGGTGTAATTTGGGCGACATCAAATTTTGGCGCCGCTACCGGGGATAGCTAATCTGATATTAAGGGTAGGGTTAACTAAAGTACATGCAGTATACGGACAAGTTGCGGGCGATAATCATCTAGATAGGGTACCAACCATTTAGGTGAACCTAACTTACCAATATTGCATGTTAAACACTAGAATAGATCACTAGTGTATAAGCTTTGTGGTTATGAAATCTTGGTGAACACAATCGATCAAGTCGTTAGTGAATACAAACCGAATTTGATTTCGGCATTCAATAATTTTAATTTTGTTTATTATTCTATATTTTCCCCCTTCGGAAATAAGTAACTCAATAGTAACAATTATTCACATTAACTTAAGTTCTTACTATATTCCCTGTGGGATCGACCTCAACCTTTTTTGGGTTCTATTTTTTACAATCAACCGCTTATATCTCAATTGGGAGGTGTAATTTGAGCGTGCTCAAATTTAGGCGCCATTGTTGGGGAATATGGCTAAGGCTTTTTGTTAATTGTGTTTATATACTATTGGTTCTTATTTCTTTTTTATTTTTCTTTTTTGTTTTGGTTGCTGAACATGTCTTAGGTTTGTGCATGCCCGATACTAGAAGACAGGAAATCCTGGTTCCAAGTCTTAGGTTTGTGCATGCCCGATACTAGAAGCCAAGGAAATCCCCTGGTTCCAATTGATCACGAACTTGAGCTAACATTAAGAAACCTGAGAAGAATGGACAACATCCAAGAGAAAGAAACCATGGACCAAGCTACAGCAAGAATGTTGGCTGAAGAGCCATCTCGGGATAGAGATAGTGAGTTATCCAGAGTTGCTGAAGAGCAATGTCTAGCTTCAGAAGCAGAGCAAGCTAGACGACACAGAGGTCCAGAATACTAGAGACACCAATATTTTGACGAAGAGGATGATGCGGATATAGATGAAGCCGGTGCCACTGGAGCTATAGTCCCTCCTTCTTTTCCTGCTGGGGAAAAGTTTGACATTACCAGTGCAATGATCCAACTGCTTAATATGAAGGGAGTATTTTTGGGTCACGCATCCGATGATGCCCACACTCACCTGACAAATTTCGTGGGAATATGTAAGGCATACAAGCAACCGAGGGTGAGCCAGGATGCAATCAGATTGAGGTTATTTCCATTCTCTCTACGGAGTGAGGCAATGATGTGGTTGGATGAGTTGCCAAATGATTCCATCACTACTTAGGGAGAGCTTAAGAGAGCTTTTCTTGAAAGGTTCTTCCCACCATCCAAAGAATTTCATTTGAAGGATGAAATATATAACTTCAGACAGCTAAATTTTGAGGCACTCCACGAGACCTAGCTACATTTCAACAAAAAGCTCAAAAGGGTGCCAAATCACAAAATTTCGAATGATACATTGTTGGAGATCTTTTATCAGTCTCTAAATGCCAACACTAAGGCAGTGGCTGATACCGTCTCCGAAGGAACTTTTATAAGTCACACTTATGCAGAGGCTGTAGAGCTGCTAGATAGGATCACCAAAACCAAGCGAGCTTGGCACACTAGAGAGTTGGAGGTTCTGGTTGGTTCTTATGCGGTTGGTATGTTTGCATAACAGAGGAGAAGATATTAAGAGCGTGATCAAGATATAGAAGAGATAAAGACCACCATGGGGTTGCTTGTTAAGCACTTGATGGGAGTCGGAGCAGAAAAGGTAAATGTTGTGGGTTCTCAGGGCAAGGCCCCGAGAAATGATGGTTGTGAATTTGAGTCTGAAGAAGAAGTTAATTATTTGAATGATTAAAGGGCGGGTTTCTGGACCAACACCCAGGGGTCTAACCAAGACTCTTGGCGTCAAAGTTAAGGGAACCAAGGTCAAAACTTTTACAAGGATAATAATTACAACCGGGGCCAATACCGAGATAATGGGGACTAGAAGAAGCCCGAGGAGTTCAAAAATGATAGAGGTGGCCTGTATGTTCCACCAAGAAACCGTGAGCCAAAGTCTAGTGGTTCAAGGGTTGAGGATATGCTCTCCAAAGTACTCAAGAAGATGGAGACAACAGATAGCCACTTTAAGGAGCTCCGGGCTGATATTTTCGGTTTAAATCAAAAGGTGGAGTCACATGCCGTGGCTATTAGGCAGATTGAGCAACAGATGAGTCAGATGTATGTCGCAATGAATCAGAGGCAGAAAGGAACACTTCCCATAAACACTGTGCAAAATCTAAAAAATGACAGTTACTGCATGGCGGTCACTACTAGGAGCGGGAAGGCCACAGTTGATCCTCCTAGGCCAGGTGTAATTAAGGAGTCAGAGAAGCCCGTCATGACGAATGAAGATTGTGTAGCGGATTTTGAAAACCCAACTTTGGTTGGGGACTCAGATGTGCAAACTGCTCCAAGTAGTGTAAAGGAGCAAGGAGCTATCCATGGGAAGGAGAAGGAGGCACAACAAAAACTGACAGCAATCCCTAAACCTCCTTCTCCTTATCCACAACGTTTGAAGAAAAAAGCCAAAGATGGAAAGTATCAAAAGTTTATATCTATGCTTAAGCAGCTCTCGGTGAACATCCCATTAGTTGAGGCACTTGAGCAGATGCCTGGGAATGCCAAATTCATGAACGACCCATCACCAAAAAAAGGACTGTGAGTTTAAAACCTGTCGATAATTTTCACCACTGTGGTGGCATAACTACGCGGATCCTAGCTCAGAAAAAGGAAGACCCAGGTGCGTTTACTATACCTTGCACCATTGGGGAGGTTCAGTTTGCAAGGGTGCTGTGTGACTTGGGAGCTAGGATAAATTTGATGCCCCTAGCAGTGTTCAAGAAGTTAGGCTTGGGAACCCCCACACCGACTACTATGCGGCTACTGATGGCTGATAGAATGGTTAAAAAGCCGGTGGGGATTTTATTTGATGTATTAGTCAAAGTGGACAAATTCATATTCCCAGCAAACTTCGTGATTCTGGACTGCGAAATCGATTCTGAGGTCCCCATCATTTTGGGGCGACCATTCCTTCCAATAGGTAGGGCCCTAGTACATATGGAGGCAGGCTAGTTGAAATTCAGGTTGAACAAAGAAGAGGTCACCTTCAACATTAACCAGACAATGAAACAACCAAAGGAATTCAGCATAATTTTAGTATTAGAGGTTGGAGAAGAGTCACTTGAAGAATTCTGAGTAGTCAAGAGACTTGAGTCGTGTCGCGACGTTAAATCAGGCGCTTCATGGGAGGCAGCCCATGGGGGTGTTTTGGCAAAGTCTGAGTAGCCAAAACACCTATGTCGTGCCGCGACGTTAAATCAAGCGCTTCTTGGGAGGCAACCCAAGTTTTAAATGGAAGAAATAGTTAGTGTTCATGTTTGTTGATGGGTCACAGAACGAGTCATCATCTAACCTGACGACTCGTTCAATCAACTCGTGAGGAAAACCGCAGAAAATAGGGGAGCGCTGGGCAACTTAACAATTCATGTATTCCATAGATGAATCATCATGTCCCCCGTCATGTACATTGGATCAAAGTCTGAACTAAAAGGAAAAGGGTGATCACGTCTCACTCTACGAATTATTGGGAGACCAAACGAGTCTCTAGGTGACCCGTCTTGAAGCTACACCAGTCCAAGGACCACGACTCAGGCCACGACTCATTGGGTGATCCCACGAGTCGTTGCTTGACTCGTAGGTCCCAGGTAAGTTTGCTAAACTCCATTCATGACACGAAAGGGATCAATGAGTGATTTAAGGACTTAACGACTCGTCATACTAAGCGTTATAAAATTTAATTTAACCCGACCCACGACTGGAATTTGGGAAAATTTTAAATTAAATCAGAAAAAACCCGATTTATTTTCCTTCTCCTATTTCTTCCCACTAAACTTAAACCCAATACCCTCCACTTCAAATTTCCTAATTCTTATTCTTCTACTACTCAAAACCCCATTGACATAACTCCTCGACCTTGCACGCCATTCACTCAAACACAGACACTGACTGCACTCCGTCTTTGATTAAAGAAAATTGTGAGTATTCTTTCCCCATTTAAAGTTTGAAAATCGTTGCAGTTAAACAAGAATTATTGAGGACCCATGTTGTGAATAAAAATTGAATTTACTTTGGGTAATATTGTGCTTGTGCAACACCTGTGCCTCTTGATGTTTGATGAACCCTGGGAAGGTGTAAATAAATGGGTTTTGATCGTATGTTCACTTGGGTTGATTTTAGATTGTGAAGCTCTGTTTGTGGAATTGAAAACTAGGAAGAAGATGAAGTTGAAACGGGTGAATTGGAACTCTTAAGCACGAGCGACATCACGAGTCGTTGGATCACCAAACGACTCATTATGTAGCTCATCCTGAGTGGAAAAATTAAGCCAATGAGGCAGTGTACCTAACAATTTGTTGCCTTTGTCAATGATTCATTGGGACCAGTCATCAAATACACTGGCCCAACTTGAAGGAAGTCTAGTCTGAGATGATGAGTGACCTCAAGAGTCATTGCCAGTGGCAACGACTCGTTTAGTCACCCGTCAGGATCACTGGGCACTAGCCCAAAAATGATTTTTGTTTCATCAAATCTTGTATGTTAACAATGTTTCCACAGGTACAATGGCTCCAACAGGTACACCAAAGAAGGGCCTAACAAATAAACAAACACCTGAGCGCAGTCAACCTTCATATCATAGACTGTGTGATGATCCTTCCTCCTCTAAACAGTCAAGTGGATCTGAGGAAGAATATGACATATCAGAGGAGAAGTTAGTGAGGAGACCCACAAGGGCTAGGGCTCAACAAACTTCAAATCTGACAGCCCTGGTGGATGCTCCCACTCGATTGAGAAGGGATCCACCCAGCTGGACTAATGAGAATGCTAAGGCTGCTGCTGCACTTGTTCCTGAGGCTCCCACAGCTAGGCAAAACACAAAGAGAGTTGATGAATCACATTCTCAGAGAGGGGATTATGATAATGAGCTGATGGAGACCTCAGACACATCAAATGAGCAACCGAGAAATGTGCGGAGATGGTGTGCCCATGGCATGCGGGCTATATACAACTGAGATATAGCTCCCAATAAAAAAGGCAATCCGAAGAGGAGCATATACGAGGAGCCGAGGCTGGTCACTACAGGGCTTAAAGGTCTTCCAGAGCTACAGGCAGTGTTTGATAAATATAGATTTGGCTGGTTGACCGAGCCATCAGGTTGCTACAGCCCGTGCTTAGTCCAAGAGTTTTATGCAGCGTATGTGGCCACATTGGAGTGGTTGGCATTAGGGGGATAGGATTGGAAGAAGAGGCCCGCCTTAAATTAGGTGTTGGTGAGAGAGACTCCGGTAGATATCTCTGAGCAGACAATCTCTAGGATGCTGTATGGGCCGGATTATCAGGCTCCAATGAACACTGCAGAATTTGATCACAGGCTATTTGAGCTGAAGAAAGTCAAAACAAAGAAGTTGAATAGCCTAAAGCACATCCAGCAATATACTTGGTCGTATCGGATCATTTCTATGAGAGGTTCGCTATTGGAATGGCTGCATGGTACAGAATCGCAGATAAAGAAGGACACGCTGAATTTTCAGGAAAAATTTTAGTGGTCGCTGGTGCGGCACAGGCTGGTACCAACCAGCAATGACAACATCCTTTCACCTGACAGAGTAGCTTTGGTAGCAAGTATAATGGAGTGTTATGCTATCAATTTCCCGTGATACATTGTTGAGGAGATTAGAAAGCTGGCAATTAATGACGGCTCTACCATTTCCTTTCTATGTATGATTGATAGTCTCTGTCAGGAGTCAAAGGTGCCGGTATTGCCATCAGTGGACCAGAGAGTAGTGGTCCATAAGATTACTGATATCAGGTTGATTCGAGATAATACAAACTCGGTATTGAGGGCGAGGACTCAGGCACCTGCATCTGCGGGAGCGACAATATTAGTAGAGGCATTTGGCAGCGGGATGCAGACTGATGCAACACACCCTGAGTTGGTAGTTGAGCCTATTGAGGGTAGAGAGACAGGTAGCCAGCCTGAGGCTACAGATGCAGTAGATACCTCCACACCTGCTGATGTTCCTGAGTCATCATCTACTGAAGCAGCCCCGAAACCACCAGTTGCGCCTCCACGAGCCACTACAGCCGGCCTAGTCACAGTTTCACAAGAGTTCTTAGTTGATATGGCTAGGCGGCTAGCTAAGAACGAGAAGCAGTAGGCACACACGACTCTATAGGTTAGAGTTTTGATGGAGAAGGTAAAGACATGGGTGTCAAAGGAGTTGGAGACATTGTCCAGTTCAGTGCATGGCCGACTGGATGCTTTTGGGAAGAGAATAGATGAGCGCCTTGCACAGTTACAGGTGCCGGAGTTGTCTAGATAGTACTCATAGCTAGAAGCTCTTAGATATGAGGTGCGGGACTTGGCCGCATGACAGGTAGCTGTAGTACCTCCACCGGTACTTCCTGTGATAGAGAACGCGTTTGAAGAAGAATTGCCACCAATTTTCGACTTTATCACGGAGGAGCCGGTGGCACATGATAAGGGGAAGAGGCCTCATGAGGAGGTAAGTTTTGATGATGATGCTTCTCTGCTCCATCAGCAAAAACGAGAGAAGAGTGAGATGGAGAGAGAATTGGATGAATCGAGAGAGGAGGCTCAATAGAGAGCCAAGACTAAGGCAACAAGAGTTCATAGATAAGGCACGAGCTCTATTGGATCTGAGAATGCACCGGTTCAAGCTGGTAATATTGGAGATGACATTGGAGGTGTATCTACACCCTCCACTGACCATGTAGCTGACACCTAGGTCGCACAGGTATGTTTCCTATTTCCTTAGTTTTGTTTGGTATATATACGCGTCGAGGACAACGCATGCTTTCTTGATGGGGTGGGGAGGGATACCTATGCATTCTTTTTGCTGAACATAACCCAAGGGTTTTTCTTGCCGGATATCTTTTCCCTTGAGTGTTCCATATCTAGTAGAATCGACATGTTTAGGATTTTATTTTATGTTTTTTTTGTGTCATTTGGAAGAAAGTAAGAAAACTGAAGGCAATTAAGAGCTGAAATTTTGTAAAATAACTGTTGACTGGTAATGTGATACTCCACCGACAAATTTGTATATGTGTATGTGAAAGTTGATAAGTATGACCTTTGTGAATCTTTGCATGGCATTGAAACTGTGAACATGTTTACCATGGTATAGTTGTACCTGAACTAGCGATTGGTAGAAGTGATAATGTTGATCTGTTCTATATGTGAGTGAGGTTTAATAGCTGAATTTGGTTGTGTGTATCAATCTAGAACTTTCCTGGTCAGTCGTACCAAGATAGAGGATAGGAAACTAGGAAATGATCATAGGTTGTTTTTGAATTATGAGTCCACTTTAGCCTTAAAAGACCTACCAAAAGTGAATAAAAATCCCTTGATCCAAATGTTTGAGCTTAAATTGACCTTTCTTTTTGTTTACACC
>JACEIK010005907.1:0-27550 GCA_018107945.1 Datura stramonium
AAAATGAACACTGAGTCAAACCTGCTTTAGAACATATATATATATATACACACATTATATATATATATAAATCTCATGAATGATAAACATGCATAATTGAAATCATGAGGAACAATGAGAGACTCGTCTTTTAACCGACATACAACGATAGAGCTTACGTGGTCCCAACTATCAAACTCAAGTGGGTAGAGCCATCCAAAGCCTTGCCAGGGCTAGGAACGATACCTGATATCGATATCAAGCTCGTGTCCCAATAGGGCAGGGAATAGCTCACAATGGAGGTCCATAAGTAATATATATATAAGTATAAACCTACATTGGCACATATATTTGTGGCATAGGGTGATCGACCCTTAGCCTACTGGTGCTAGACACTATTCCCAAAAATATGCATATGCTCTCCATCGTTCTTCAACAAAGCTTACCATTGTCAATTGACGAAGCTCAATAATAAAATACATCTCAAATATGAAATCATTCATATGAGAAGCCTTAACTCAAACCATACCATAAGCTGAAAGATAATTGGGAGTCTTTGCTCCAAAACCATGTGGTAAGCTTAATTCGAGAAATCATAAAATCATACATGAACATGTGGGCATTACCCAATACTTTCTCATGCTTGAAAATACTCAATTCACATCGAAAACATGATTATAAACATGGGTAGCTTGAAAATATGTTTTTCATCATAACATCTCATCATAATCATACATTCATCACAAATCTCATCTTTCATGAACTTCTCATCAATGGGCTTTTTAATTCATAAAACTAAAGACATGATTTTTGATTGAAAACAATATAAAACTTGCCCATGCTTCATAGTTCATTAGTAAAAACATATTTAGATCATACCCATGTAGAGAATTAGGAACTTCATGCATTGGGTTAAAACCCCATAGATTTGCAATTGGAAATTCATCATTTAGAGAGGGATTGGGCATGGGTGTGAAAGATTTCACCCATTCATTACCCTATATACTTGAATATAGCTGATTCTTACACTCCCTTGAATGCCCAAGAAGAAATTGAAGAGAACCTTGGGGAAATTGCCTTGATCACCTCTCTAGATTTCACTCTTGCATGCATGAATGAAAATGGCCTAAAATGAACTTAACCCTCTTAAAAGTCATCATTTATAACTCAAAATGACGTAGTTTAGGCCTTAGGATAGTAGGAATGACGGAATAGCCCTTACTAAATTAACAGAAAATAACTGCCAGTTAGTCTCCATGAGGGACATAACGAATCGTCCCCTTTGTCCATGACTCTTGGCATGATCCATCAAGTACACTGCCTAGCAGTTGTCTGGAGCTCGTAATGGGAGACTTCACGACTCGTTATTGGGTGACCACGACTCGTGGTCGCCACTCGTCCTATACACCACCTATGATTTTCAATTAACTTCCATCAGTTAACCACGCCTCATCCCACGAATCATGGTGACTGACCATGACTCGTGGGTGCCTTCTGTTAGGTACACTGCCTCCTTCTTCCTCTTTTCTTAGTCACGACTCCCCACGATTGACCTAACGAGTCGTGGGGCCTGACCACAACTCATGGTCTTGACCGTGGGGATCTCATTTCCAAATTTCAAACTCATCATCGGGGCTTCACCACGAGTCACATCATGACTCATAGGCCGCTCCCATGGGTCACCTCACGACCCATTCTGATACCTGGTGCTAGTTTTGAGGTTTTCTCCATTTTAACTCCCAGATCTGATCTTTGGGCTTCCGGGGTATAACGATATCTCCCCCCTTGGGAACATTCATCCTCGAATGTTGGAAAAAATACAAAAATGCAGAGAAATGCAATCATCACATTCAAATATTGATCATTTAAATTGAAAACTGATGGAATGACTATCTCCGATTCAAACTACATAGCTGAACTGAAATTCATGAATCATACATACATCCATATACATAGAAGAAACTTGGGCACATGAACTGAACATGTAAACTAAATAGAGTTTGAGAGCAAAACTGATACCTCAAGCTGGAACTGAGCCGGTAGGGAATAAATGTGGGTATCTAGCCATTATATGTGCTTCGGCTTCCCACGTGGCTCCCTCAACATGCTCATTCCTCCATAAAACTTGGAGTAAAGCTACTTCCTTGTTCCTTAGCCTTCGAACCAGACGATCCAGTATTTTCACCAAAACCTCCTCAGAACTGAGGCTATCTTTCACACCAACACTGTTCATCGGGACAACTAGAGCTAGATCACCCAAACACTTCTTTAAGAGTGATACATGGAAAATAGGATGCACAGAAGCTAATTCTGAGGGTAACTCCAATTTGTATGCTACCTTTCCAAGATGTCCCACTATCTTACGGGCCGACAAAGCAGGGACTAAGTTTTCCTTTCTTTCCGAACCTCATCACTCCATTCATGGGAGACACCTTCAGAAATACCCAATCATCAACTTCAAATTCTAACTCCCTTCTCCGCACATCGGCATAGGACTTTTGGCGACTCTGAGCAGTTTTCAACCTGTCCCTTATCAACTGAACCTTCTCCATAGCCTCATGAACCAAATCTGGTCTTATCATCGCCGCTTCACAAACCTTAAACCAACCAATGGATGATCTACATCTCTGCCCATAGAGAGCCTTAAACGGCGCCATCTAAATACTGAAATGATTGATGTTATTGTATGCAAACTTGATAAGAGGTAGATGATCATCCCAACTACTTTTGAAGTCAATCACACATGCTCTCAACATGTATTTGAGAGTCTGAATTGTCTACTCTGCTTGACCATCCGTTTGCGGGTGAAAAGCTGTGCTGAGCTTAACCTAAGTACCAAGTCCTTTTTGAAACCATCTCCAAAACTAAGAGGTAAATTGGGTACCTCTATCTGATATGATGGACAAGGGAACTCCATGCAATCGAACCAACTCTTGAATGTATAACTTAGCATAATCCTCTGTAGAATCGGTGGTCAACTATAGAAAGTGAATAGCCTTGGTCAACCTGTCTACCACACCCAAATGGAGTCATATTGTCGGCGAGTACGATTAAGACTTGTGATGAAATCTATATTAATTTCTTCCCACTTCCAAGTAGGAATATTGATATGAAGCACACCTCCCGGTCTTTGATGCTCGACCTTCACTTGCTGATAGTTTGGACACTTTGCTACAAACTCCGCGATGTCCTTCTTCGTGCCATTCCACCAATAGACTTCCCATAAGTCATGGTACATGTTGGTTGCACCTGGATGGATATAATACCTGGATCCATGAGCCTCGTGCAACATTTGACTCCTCAAATCATCAACATCTGGAACACATAGGTGACCCTGGTATTGAGGCACACCATCTCCCTCTTTGGAGAAGACCTCTACCTTCTGATTTTGAAACGCTTCCTTTAACTTTACCAAAATAGGGTCCTCATCTTGTCTAGCATTTACATAAGTCATCAACGAAAATTCTGATTCGTTCTGAACAATAACACCGCCATCGGTAAAGTGCACCAACCTAACTCCAAACCTTGCGAGCCGATGCACATCCTTCACTAGCTCCTTCCTCCCCTCATCCACATGAGCCACACTCTCCATAGAGAGTCTACTGATTGCGTCTTCTACTACATTGGCCTTGGCCGGATGGTAAAGCACACTCATATCGTAATTCTTGAGTGGCTCCAACCACCTCCTTTGCCGAAGATCGAGGTCCTTCTAGGTAAACACATATTGCAAACTCTTATGGTCCGTGAACACATACACATGGACCCCGTACAAATAATGTCGCCATATCTTCAAGAAAAATACCACCGTGGCCAATTCAAGATCATGGGTCGGGTAATTCTCCTCATGAACCTTCAACTGTCTAGAGGCATATGCTATAACCTTTCTGTGCTGCATCAATACACACCCAAGTCTGATCCTTGAAGAATCACAATACACCACAAACCCATCGGCACCCTCAGGTAGAGTCAACATCGGTGCTAAAGTAAGTCGGGTCTTCAACTCATGGAAGCTCTTCTCACAAGCCTCCGACCATTGGAACTTCACCTTCTTCTGGGTCAATTTGGTGAAGGGTGCTGCAATAGATGAGAAACCTTCAATGAACCTCCGATAGTAGATGGCTAAACCCAAGAAGCTCCGAATATCTGAAGGATTCACTGGCTTAGGCCAATTCTTCACCGCTTCTATTTTCTGAGAGTCCACCTTTATACCCTCACTTGATACCACATGGCCCAAAAATGCCACGAAGTTCAACCAAAATTTGCACTTGCTAAATTTAGCATATAACTGGCGATCTTTGAGAATCTGAAGCACTATTCTCAAAGGAGCGGCATATTCCTCCTTGCTCCGAGAGTCTATCAACATGTCATCAATAAACACAATCACAAACATATCCAGGTACATCTTGAACACCCTGTTCATCAAGTCCATAAAAGCTGCAGGAGCATTCGTTAGTCCAAAAGACATAAATACAAACTAATAATGACCATACCGCGTCCTGAAGGCTGTCTTCGAGATGTCGCTCTCCCCAACCCTGAGCTGATGGTACCTGGATATGAGATCTATCTTCGAGAAACACTTAGAACCCTGAAGCTAGTCGAATAAATTATCAATCTTGGGTAGAGGATACCTATTCTTGATGGTGACTTTGTTCAATTGCCGATAGTCAATACATATACGAAGAGAACCATCCTTCTTTTGGAAAAAGAGAACTGGTGCACCGTATAGGGACTTGCTCGGTCTAATGAAACCCTTATCTAACAAATCCTTCAAATGCTCCTTCAACTCCTTTATCTCGGTTGGATCCATTCTGTAGGGAGGAATAGATATAGGCTATGTGTCGGGAAGAAAGTAAATACCAAGATCGATCTCCCGCTTGGGAGGGATTCCCGGTAAATAATCGGGGAAGACTTCTGGATACCCACATACTACTGGAACTGTCTGGAAAGTCAGGGTCTCTGACTCAATATTCTTAACCCTAACTATATGGTATACACAACCTTTGGAAATCATCCTTCTGGCCTTAAGGTAGGAAATGAAACGACCTACAGGCATAGCTAAACTACCCTTCCACTCTAAGACTATCTTACCCAGAAATCTAAACTCTACTACCCGGGTTCTACAATTAACTGAGGCATAATATGCAAATACCCAATCCATGCTGAGGATAATGATCTGGGGCATATTTATATGCCCAAGTGATACTCAAATGCGTTGTTTTTGCCTTGTTTATCCAACAATGTTTGTACATTCTCATGTAAATTATATGAAAGTGTGAAATTATACTAACCAACATGATTAGCGTTGTTTTGCAGGAAAAATGTACTTTTAATGAGCTAAGAGGCATGTTGGGAGGAATCGGAAATGGGAATCGGAAATGGACTCTAAGCGAGTAAGAAATGGCCAAGGAAAGGTGGAATAAAGAGGCTCCACGATGAGCCGTGTCACGCTATCGCGGATGCATTCTCGTCCGAGGATTTAATTGGCAAAGATTCCAGAGAGAGGGTCCGCGCTCGTGCCGTGGCACGTTGGACCTAATTACCCGGAACTTGACATTCCAAGAAGGTGCGCGTTCGCACCGTGTCACGTTGGGCAAGCTCCACGCTGTACGTCGTGCCACGTTGGGGATAATTACCTCGGGACGACCAAATTCCGTAGAGCCTGCCAGACCGTGTCATGGAGGCGTTGCCCACGATGCACTCCGTGACACACGTTGCTTGTTATTCGGGAAAAATTCCCACCCGCATAAATAGAACACTTAGGTTCATTTTTAATTATTCGACTTGGTGGAGCAAGAATGTGGTTACAAAAATGAGGCCGAAATTCTTAGGGTTTTTCTCTATCCCTTTCTCCTTTCTTTCAATTGTTTGTATGATTTACACTCATTTAACGATGTTTAATCCACAAATGAGTGGCTAATTTCACTTCTTGCCGAGGTTAGAACAAATGTATTGAAATTTAATTGTTGATCATTTGGTTTTTTCATCTTTCTTCCATGGTTGTTCTATTAATTCTTGTTCTTAATGCACAATGTTTGGCCAATGTTGATGTAAATCTATAAAGTCCTAAGCCACTCGAGAGAGCAATTTAAATTGGAAAGTTGTGAATTAATAGGATATGATCTTTTCTTAGTTTGGGAAGATTGAGAATTGATTTACCTTCGTGGATAGAAATATACCAAAGTCGTATTATCAATTGTGGAATCGGTTTTGTATGGCTAGAACCTGAATTTCTTCTTATCATAGAAATGTAGGTGGAAGGTTCATGATTCTTATTGGGTTAAATACGTGAGTTTTAAACTACAGCATAAGTTCCGAGTAGCAACCGGAGAAAATATAAACCAATTTGTATCGATAATTACCCCTTTCATGTTCGTTTTAGCCTCAAAGATGCTCACATTCATAGTTCGACTCACTTGTATATTTATTTTAGCCTCAGTATAAAATTAGATAACAAAATATAAAAACTTTCTTTTACATTGTTGTCTCGCATTTCTAGAGTTACGTAAATTGACACCGGAGTAGATTTCACTCGTAGTCCAGCCCCCTGTGGATCAATACTTGGCTTACTTGAGCCACTTACTACTTGTTCGACCACGTGCACTTGTGTTTAGTCATCTAGACAGCCGAACAAGTACCGCCTTGGGCAATTTGTTAGAGCCCAAAACACTGTGCCTGCAGGAGGACTTCCCAAAATGACACTGACCCCAACCCTGCAGGAATGCAGCTGGACTACAAGGAGTGGTTTGCAGCTAAGGAGGTGGAACTTAAAGACCACCTCAACAAGCAGAAAAGGAGAGGGAGCAAAGTGACGAAAGGGGAAGAAAAAGGATGCCGAACCGTAAAGACTCCCACCCCCATTCCTCAACGATTAAAGAAACACAAGGAGGAGGCGGTTTCAAAAGTTCATGGAGGTGCTTAAATAGGTACACATTAACCCTACCTCTTGTCGATGTTTCTGTGGAGGTCAAGCACGCAAAGTACATTAAGGACATCATGGCGAACAAAAGCAAGTTGACCGAGTATGCCACGGTGGCTCTTGGCGCAGGAGTGCACTTCCCTGGACAGAGAACAGCATTGCCCACAAAGCTCAAGGACCCCGGGGAGCTTTACAATACAGATAACAATTGCGAGTATCCGAGCTCGCGGATTATGTGATTTGGGAGCGAGCATTAACTTGATGCCGACCTCGGTATTCAAGAAGCTGGGGCTAGGGAGTCCTAGACCAACAAAGATCTTGCAAACATGGATCGCCTTGGCAAGACCAACATGGTATTGTGGAGGACGTGTTGGTGCAAGTCGGCCCTTTATCTTCCGTAGACTTCGTTGTGTCGGATTCCCTCGAGCGATGCCAAGTCCCATTTATTTTGGGACGTCCTTTCGGGCGACCTGAGAGTTAGGATGTAGTCAGTAGGCGCCTGCACCTTGCGAGTGCATGACAAGGTGGAGGTGGGCTGATGTGTACAAGGCCACCAAGCTCCCGTGCTTGTAATGAACTCTCCTCGGTGATCAACGTGCTTGAGCAAACCTGATGCTGCTCGGTGGCGTTGAGACACTAGAGTTAATGGGAAACCCCGACAAAGTGTTTGACAGGGGTGAGGACGGTTCGTGAGAAAACGTCCGTCACCCTAGGGCTAATGAGCGTAGCGGGACGTCGAGCCGCGACGGTAAACTAGGCGCCGTACCTGAGGCAACCCGAATTATTGTATTATAAATGACGTATAAAAGAAAAAAAGAACAAAAAAAGAAAAGAAAAAAATTGTGTAAATATAAAAATAAAATATTGTGTTGTGTTTTTTTTCAAACCTATGAATTCTAACCAATTTCTTGTTGTAAGATAAATTTCAGGTTGAACGGAGGGCAAAAATGGAAAAAGAATCGCAGAGGGAAAATCGAGGGTAAGAAAAAATTAAAAAGGTTCAAAAATGTTGAGCCCATTGTCAAGAGTTCGTCACGAGGAGGGCCTCCGCTACCCTCCGTGAAACGTTGAAGCATATTTTTTGAATTTATAAGAAATTCCAGAATGCTGGCGCGATGCTCCGTGTCACTGAGGGGTGCTACACGTACCCTCCGTGACACGCTGAGGTGTAATTCGTTGCCGTGTCACACGGTCACGGTGACCCGCGTGAAATCCTTTTAACACCAAAACGCCTCATTTTTCCCATTTCCCATTCCTCCGCGATAAAACCCCCAACCCTCCTTCCTCAACGTTGACACGGACCTAGGATCAAATTTCATCAACTTTTATTCGATATCATCGGATTAAAGGTATATCTTGAACTCAACCTCAATTCTTGTCGAATTTTTTTCGATTTTGAGTACAGAGGTGAGTAAACCTTGCCCTAAGTACAAATTGAGCTTAAATTCATTTAAGTTATTGTTGATTGATGTTCATAGTATCGTTGTGATTATATGAACGCGATAATTACATGTTGGATTGAATTTTTGCGAAATTGCTAGCTAGGGTTGGTATGTGAATAGAAGAAGTTAAATTGATTTTGAAATGTGAAAATTTTGGGCTGTGCATGTTGGGTGAGGTGAATTGTCTTGTGCTTAACGTTATTATGCTAAAGGCGCGATAAAATTTCGGGGAATAAAGCCTTCCTGAAATGGCATGAAATTGTCGAATTGTACGTAAATGAAGTGGAATGTATAGGTTTGTGTAGATAAATAGTTTTTCTTTTTTTTCTTTTTCCTTGCTAAGTGCTTTTTATAAAATTGTGATCGATGGTAATGTTGTGATTAGTTGTACGAAGTCTGAGTAGTACAAATGAATTTATACCGTCGATTCCTCTAATGCACAAGGCATGTTAGTTTGTGTTTTTGTTTGTTTTTTCTTGTTTATGTAAATTAGAAATAAGTATATTCTTGCCGTAATGCTATAATTGTGGCTAAAGATTAAGTGTGGGGTGTCCTAGCCTAACCCAACCTTAGTCGAAGCTACCTCAAATTGATTCCACATCGATTGTCTCCGCTTTATTGACAGAACGATGTCGGAGCAAGTAAGACAAAGGGAAGGGCGCATCTACACGGCGCCGTAAGAAAAGGATTAGACTCGGGGAACAAGAAGCCCCAAAGAAGACCAAAGCAGTTCCACGCTGCCAACGCGCCAATACTGGACCCGATTGGCATGCAGGAAGGGAAGAAATGGTTAACACGAAGCATAAAGAAAACAAGTACTTCGAGGAGCACATTGCAAGGGAGCTAGGCATAGGAGTTCCTCGAATAGTCCACCTGATTGACACCTGCCTAGCCGAGATTCATCTTTGAAGAGCCCAAGGAGTGCACCGCACTTGATCTGGGAGTTCTATGCAAACCGGAACCCGACGCTCCGCACACACCATCAAAAATAAGGGCCGATTGTCACTCTGAGCCTCATCACCGAATGCCATCATGGGGGCGCAGAATACGTACACCCATGTACTCCTAAGAAATTCTGAATATTACTCCACCATAATGCTGATATCGACGCACCTTGTGTGGAGCCCATTCGACAAGACGCCGAGTAGGCATAAGGAGAGGGGCTACTATCGACATTGCCCTACTCACGATGAACAAAGTGGAAGCCAAGATCCCTGGGTCGAAAATAGTGTGTTCCCGCTTCGATTCCGTGGGTGCATATGACGATGTCACCCGATCGCGTGTGCTTGGTGTATGCCCCTGATGAAAGGGCTGAGATCAATGTTGGGGCGGTGATCATATCCGCCATGAACAGAGCCCATTACCAAGGGCATTGGTACGGCTCGTGGTTTGCTGACCACGTTCCCGAGGGGCCCAGATATCGGTGAAGAGGCCCCGGATTGCATCCCATGGAGAGGCGCACAGACGCCACAAAGACCAAGGCACCACACCACTCACCTAGCCGCCTACACCCAGCCGACGACATGCTCTGGATGACCGCACATGGCCCGCATGTTCGGGATGCATGCTCCAGCTTGCGCATAGGCTGGAGGCCGAGCGAGGATGAGCCGTGGCAACCTCGACCTAGACTACCCTTTTGGCGAAAATGCCCTGGCTGTATGTTGCGGGCCCAGCCTTTGTGGAGCTCCTTGATGATGATGTCCCCACCGACGGAGAGACATGTCGCGAGGATTCCGACCTTGAGTCGGAGGAGGACGACGCGAGATTCAGACATGGGAGACGCAGGGCAACAAGACTCGACGAAGAAGTGGAATACTTGATTGATCAGGGTGAGTTCCACCACTCACTTGCTCGTGCTTTGTTGACTGTATGAACACGTACAATGTTCGCTTTTAAGTGTGGGGTGGGGAGTAGTTAGGTGGTGCCGGTTTTTGTCTTGATTTGTATGTATATGCATGTTCCGTCGTTGTGCTTGAAAAAATTGTGACCCCGTGGCTTTTGTGTGTATGTTTCGTATTGTAATTATCTCGTTGAAGCCGTGTGTGTCAATAACGTTGTTAGCTAGTGTGTAAATATTTTCTTTTTATTTTTATTTTATCGAAATCATCGATATTTTTAAAATTTTTCGTTAATTATTTTTATGATTGGTTTCTTTGACGTTTGTTTTTGGTTCTTTTACCGAGAAGAGTCCCATTGAACCGAAGTCGTAATAGTGACCGTTCCCTATGATGGATGGATGACGACCGTCTTAAGGGAAATGTAGTCGATAGGAGTTGCTTTTGTCCTGGTCGCTTTTGTTTGTTGGTTGTATCCCATGCGTGTTGCTACCCATGGCTACGAAATTTTGTTGGCGTGTTGTACATGATATTTAGAATGCAAAGGGATTCGCGTATGAAAGCATGCAATTTGGTACATATGTGAGATACCTAGGCCACAAAATTCGATTCTAAGGTGATTGAGGCTTAATGTTGAATTCTTGTAAGTAGCCGATTGAAGAGTCTCCAATATGTCTTGAGTTGAGCATGTGCAAATGAGTGTCTAGTGAGGTCTCAATTATTCCATGCTATTGTGAAGTACATAGAACTTGTCTGGTTGGTGTACGGAAATCTAAATGAAGGAAGTGTAGTGTAGGAAAGGATGTAGGCGTTTCTTTGTTTTAACCTAAAGTTTTCTTTTTCATACCCACCTCGAATGTCAAACTTAGTTAGCCCATCAAGCCTTTTAGTCATTTTTTTCTTTTGTCGAAAAGGTGTAATCCAAGCTTAACCCTTTCTTTTCATTATCCGTAAATCTAACTTAACTATAAGCGCTCAAGAAAAAAAAATAATTTTCCCACAAATTGTCAAGGAGGAAATGGTGAAAAGAAAAAAAAAAGAGAAAAAAGCAAAGTGATGAAAGTAAGAAAAAAGAGTCAAAGGTGCACTTGCCGGATTTAAAGAAAATAAAGATGTATAACTAATCTTTGTTGTTTAGTCCGGTGTGCTTAAAGAAGTGGGGGACAAAAAATAAAGAAAGACTTCAAGAATGGGAGGAGGAAGGAAGAAATAATGCCTGTAGTAATGTGATGGGATGTATTGAAAAGCGCTTAAGGATGCTAGTTGTATTATTATTGGTTAGCCCAAGATATACTAGTTCCTTAGCTTACATTACAACCCGTTAAGTCCCTACGTGATTCGACATCACGCATCCTTATATTAGTGGAGTAATACACAAGAGGCAAGCCTATGGTTCATGACACGATGCATGTGAATTCTTTTGGGAGAGAGAGTGAAATTGTGTATATGCCCTCGCATGAGTCATTTTAGAGTTCAAGTGATTAAAAAGGGGGAAATTCTCTTATGTTGTGAGGGCACATGCTTGACGCAAGAATGAATTCCCTCGTGTCGGATATCCTTGGCTCACTAATTTGCATGAGTTTGCCGATATCGAGAGTCGATTCTTAAGTCTAGGAGGTCTTGATATGTTGAATGTCATTGAAATGATGATACTATGCATGGTTTCTTGATGATTTGTTATGTAAATAATCGTACGTAGCTCGGATTGGGTCTGTTTCTAGCAGCCATGATGGGGTGTCAACGTACGAGGTGTAAGATTACCGTTCGAGGACGAACAAGATTTTAAGTGTGGGGTAGCAAGATCCAAGTATATTTATATGCCCAAGTGATACCAAATGCGTTGTTTTGCCTTGTTTATCCAACAATTTTTGTACATTCTCATGTAAATTGTAGGAAAGTGTGAAATTATACTAACCAACATGATTAGCGTTGTTTTGCAGGAAAATGACTTTTTAATGAGCTAAGAGGCATGTTGGGAGGAATCGGAAATGGACTCGAAAGTGAGCAAGGAAATGGCCAAGGAAAGCAGGGAATAAAGAGGCTCCGCGATGGAGTCACGGTTACCACGCTATCCTGATGCATTCTCGTCCGGAGGGATTTAATCGGGCAAAGATTCCAGAGGGTCCGCGTTCGTGCCGTGGCACGCTGGACCCAATTACCCGGAACTCGACATTCTAGTGAAGGTGCGCATTCGCACCGTGTCACGTTGGGCAAGCTCACGTTGGGGATAATTACCGGGATGACCAAATCTGCAGATCTTCCGCTGCTTTTCACCGTGCCGGAAGCAAAGGTTCGCGATGCACTCCGTGACACGTTGCTTGTTATTCCAGAAAAATCTCTACCGCATAAATAGAACACTTAGGTTCATTTTTAATTATTCCACTTGGTGGAGCAAGAACGTGGGTTGCATTGAGGGGATCTAAAATCTTAGGGTTTTCTCATCTCTCTCCTTCTTTCAATTGTTTGTATGATTTACACTGCCTAACGATGTTTAACCCACAAATGAGTGGCTAATTTCACTTGGCCGAGGTTAAGAACATTTGTATTGAAATGTGATTGTTGATCATTTGGTTTTTTCATCTTTTCTTCCATGGTTGTTCTATTAATTCTGTTCTCCACGTCATTAATGTTTTGCCAATGTTGTAAATCTAAAAAGTCCGGTTTCACTCGAGAGTACGAAATTGGAAAGTTGTGAATTACTGTGATATGATCTTTACTTAGTTTGGGAAAATTGAGAATTGATTTTACCTTCAGAATAGAAATATACCCGAAAGTCGATTAGTCAATTATGGAATCGGTTTTGTATGGATAGAACATGAATTGCTTCTATCGCGTAAATGTAGGTGGAAGGTTCATGATTCTTAAGCTGGGTTAAATACGAGAGTTTAACCATGTGCATAAGTTCCGACTAGCAACCGAGAAAGATTAACCAACTTGTATCGATATTAATTTCTCTACATGTTCGTTTTAGCCTCAAAGATGCTCACATTCATAGTTCGACTCACTTAGTATTTTCATTTTTTAGACTTAGTATAAAATTAGATAACAAAATATAAATCTTTCTTTACATTGTTGTCTCCGTATTTTTAGAGTTATAGTAAAGTGACACTTGAGTAGATTTTGCCTCAGAGTCCACCCCCGTGGGATCGATACTTGGCTTACTTGAGCCACTTACTACTTGTTCGACCACGTGCACTTTCGTGTAGTCATCCAGATACGAAAGATAAATCAAAATTGGTCATGGCTAACTCATCAAATCGGCGAAGGTGACTTTCTAAAGGACCAAGACCGGCAAATTTATACACCCGTCTAGCTACAACCGACTCACCAATAGAGTAGAAACCGAGAAGGGAGCCTCCGACAAGACTTCGAGACTCGACTGCTAATGGGCCACATAAGGTGCCACAAAAGACAAGGTAGCACCCGGATCTAACAAAGCAAGGTAAATCAAGATAGAAAACTCGTAACATACAAGTGACTACATCCGGGAGACTCCTACTCCCCGGTAGGATGCTAAGGCATATAATCTATTTTGGCGCTCACCACCACCTATGCTTGTAGATGCCTCCTGATGTGCCGAGCGTACGGGTGGGGCTTTTGAACTAGAAGTCGTGGAATCGCCCTCATCAAGTTCCTATCTCATGGTCAAGTAACTGGAGCATGTGTCTCGGGGCTTCCCATACCCAAACAAGCACTGTACTCGCTAAGCACTGGCCCGTGTGTCCTCGATCAAGACCGGGCAGCTAGCTTGGATACTAGGAATTGTGAGTCCGGGTGCCTCGATCCTCGAGCCTCGATGCTCGCTCTAATCATGCCAAGGCCTCGGATGGCATACTAACACGTCAAGATGTCAAGTTGAAGATCTCCGTGGGTCCGCCGCCTAAGTGCCCACCACCTAACCTTAACTCAGACAATCCATAGCCACGCTCCCGTCTTCTTGGCCTCTCTCACATGCGCCGCCTCTATCTCACTGGGCGTAAAAACTATTCGAGGGAAATCCATATCCCAATGGAGCATGGAGGTCCCGTAACTTGTCCAAATAGCCCACTCCCATGAACGAACTCCGCCACCTCGCGCCCTCCGATAAGCCACTAACTCCGAGGTGTACTTCAATAGTGAGTAAACTCAAGCACCATCCTTCTCCCTGTTTCGCATTTACAAACTCAACATTTTCAAACCCTTTGTCTCACGAGGACGAACCCATCTAAGAATGCAACATGGAACTCTTCCCAATTGTGACTCCGCTTCCGGTGACTCTACTATCTTTCCATTGTCGAAAACCAGCATGTGTGCGGCCCCTTTATC
The DNA here is from genome assembly GCA_018107945.1 of Datura stramonium. Lineage (NCBI taxonomy): Eukaryota > Viridiplantae > Streptophyta > Magnoliopsida > Solanales > Solanaceae > Datura > Datura stramonium. The sequence goes on from JACEIK010005907.1 coordinate 14,478, forward strand.
CGGTATGAGGCCAACTCCGCACACTCAACCTCCATTCACCCCATGACTTGGGTGATCTTTACAATCTCATCAATGAACTCATGCGGGTCCTCTTCTACTTTTGACTTGAGGGAACTTCCGGGCGAGTTCATTCTCAAGAAATCCCCGACTGAGCCACTCAACATTTCCATTTTCTGCATTATGCCAACCGGCCGGGTTAACTCGAGCTTGGCCAAGGCCTATGCGAGCATCCGAATAGCCGCCCGAAATCCCGGCATGGGCAACCGAATTCGACATGGTGCTCGGGATCAAGGCCTCAAGGTACCGCTTTCCGTTGCCATACTCATGGCCTTCTACATTCCTATTCTTCTTAGCATTTAATCTTAGGGGAACCATGATTCTCGCAATCGCTAATAGCACAAATTTTAAGGATAGGGAGACATTCCATTGTAACGATATAGATCATGAAAGAAGGGAACATTTTTTAAACGCCTCGTAGCCTCTTCATCATAAGTGTAAAGCTCTACACCCATGAAAAAAAGAATCTACTAACGCGACTTTAGACACCTAGGACACTAAACCAATGGATCTCGATACCAAGTTTATCACGACCCTAATGGAGGCTTGATGGTAACACGGACAAGGAGCCCCAAGAGACTCCAAGTCAACTCATGGCATGAACACACATCTAACTCAATTACTAAAACTGAAGAATCAACATAATAATCATAAAGGAAGTCTAAATTAAACATAACAATAGAATACACAATCAAGCCGAATACATCCTTTGTCCGAAAAGCCTATAAATATGACGAGTTGATGGGATAAGACCTCAACTAACTTAATAAAGCTAAAATTGAAAAAATACATGGAGGAAATCCTAATAAGTATAGTCCCTGGAGATGAGGACTCACCAATAGCGTGAGATGCTAACTTTGAAGACCCACTATGAACGGCCGAGCTGAGATCCGAGTCCTTTATCATGAAATGATACAACAAAAGAGTATGCGACGTATGTGGAATGTACCGAGTATGCAAAGAGATAACTAAAACTTTTAAGTGAGTAAAATCATTTAAAGACATACAAAATGTAAAATATAAACAATAAGAATCCGAGAGTAGGGCTTGCATGCATTCTTTCGAAATCATAATCTCATAACATAACATAACATCATAATCGAATCGATTAACTCAAAGCCGAAATCGATAGTCACGAGTAAAACCGAACATTGTGTCAAACTCCGCTAGAACATATATATATATATATATATAGAGAGAGAGAAATATCATGAATGATAAACATGAATAATTGAAATCATGAGGAACAATGGGATACTCGTCTTTTAACTGACATACCATGATAGAGCTTACGTGGTCCCAACTATCACACTCAAGTAGGTATAGCCATTCAAAGCCTTGCTAGGGCTAGGGACGATACCATGATATCAATATTAAGCTCGTGGCCCAATAGGGAAGGGGATAGCTCACAAGGGAGGTCCTAATGTAATACATATATAGGTATAAACCTACGTTGGCGCATAGTTCTGAGGCATAGGGTGATCGACCCTTAGCCTACTCGGTGCTAGACACTACTCCCAAAAACATGCATATGCTCTTCATTGTTTTTCAATGAAGCTTATCATCATCAATTGACGAAGCTCAATAATCAAATACATCTCAAATATGAAATCATGCATATGAGAAGATTTAACTCAAACCATACCACAAACAGAAAGATAATTGGGAGTCTTCGCTCCAAAACCATGTGGTAAGCTTAATTCGAGAAATCATAAATCATACTTGAACATGTGGGCATTGCCCAATACTTTATCATGCTTGAAAAATACTCAATTCACATCGAAAACATGATTATAAACATGGGTATCTTGAAAACATGATTATAAACATGGGTATCTTGAAAACATGCTTTTCATCATAACATCTCATCATAATCATACATTTATCACCAATTTCATCTTTCATGAACTTCTCATCGATGGGCTTTTTAATTCATAAAACTAGAAACATGATTTTTGGAAAACAGTATAAAACTTTCCCATGCTTCATAATGTAGAGAATTAGGAACTTCATGCATTGGGTTAAAACGCCATAGATTTGCCATAGGAAATTCATGATTTAGAGAGGGATTGGGAACGGGTGTGAAAGAATTCACCATTCATTACCCCACATACCTGAATATAGCTGATTCTTACACTCCCTTGAATGTCCAAGAATAAATTGAACAAAACCTTGGGGAAATTGCCTTGATCACCTCTCTAGACTATCATTCTTGTATGCATGAATGAAAATGGCCTAAAATGAACTTAATCCTCTTAAAAGTCATCATTCATAACTCAAAACTACATATTTTAGGCCTTAGGATCTTAGGAATGACGAAAAATCCCTGACTAAATTAACAGAAAATAACTGCCAGTTAGTCCCCACGAGGGACATAACGACTCGTCCCCTCTGGCCAGGACTCGTGGCATGATCCGTCAAGTACACTACCTAGAAGTCATCTGGGGCTCTAATGGGAGACTTTACGATTCATTATCGGGTGACCATGACTCGTTGTCGCCACTCGTCCTATACACTGCCTATTATTTTTAATTAACTTCCATCAGCTAACCATGACTCATCCCACGAATCGTGGTGACTGACCACGAATTGTGGGTGCCTTCCATTAGGTACACTACCTCCATCTTCCTCTTTTCTCAATCATCACTCCCCACGACTGACCTAACGATTCGTGGGGCCTGACCACGACTAGTGGTCTCATCCGTGGGGATCTCATTTCCAAATTTCAAACTTTTCATCTAGGCTTCACCACGAGTCACATCACAACTCGTGGGCTGCTCCCACGGGTCACCTCACGACCCGTTATGATACTTGGTGCCAGGTTTGATTTTTTCTCCGTTTTAACTCCTGGGTCTGATCTTTTTTTGCTCCCAAGGTGTAATAGCAAGGGATTGAGGAAAGTGAAGGGGATCTGGAAGTGTACCCTACAGAAGGTCCCCACGAGTCATGGTCAGTCACCATGATTCATGGGATGGGTCGTGGGCAGCAGATAATCAATGGTCTGAGGATTAATGACAGTGGACTTCACGACTGATGTGATGACTCATGGATGGTGGTAATGACTCGTTAGGTCCCTCATCGGGACTGACGAGAAGTTATTTTCCGTGATGTTATTAAGGGTATTCTCGTCATTCCTATTCTCTAAGGTCCTATACTACATTATTTTAAACCATTTTCAGGGTGTGTTAAGATAGGTTAAGTCATTCTAGCCTATTCTAAACCCATGCATGCAAAGTTAGGAAGTTAGAGAGGAGATAAAGCTTAAGTCCTTCTAATTCTTCTCAAATTCTTCTTGGGCATTCAAGGAAGTGTAAGAATCATCTTTAATCATGTATATAAGGTTATGAATGGGTGAATCTGTTCACACGCATGCCCAATCTCTGTTTAAAATTGTGAAACTTCTTATGTTGATTCTATGGGGTTTTAACCCAATACATGAAATTCCTAATTCTCTACATGGGTATGATTTAAATGAGTTTCTACTATTGAATCATGATTTATGGGAAAGTTTTACAATGTTTTTAATGAAAAGTATGTTTCAAGCTTTATAAATTAAAATTCCCAATTATGAGAAGTTCATGAAAGTTTAGATTCATGATGAATGTTCTAGTATGATGAGACATCTATGATAAAAAACATGTTTTCAAGTTACCCATGTTTATGATCATGTTTTTAAGTGAATTATATATTTTTAAGCATGTTGAAGTATCGGGCGATGCCCATATGTTCAAATGATTATGATTTTACAAATTTAGCTTGCCATTTGGTTTTGGAGTGAAGACTCCCAATTTTACTCAGTTTGTGGTATGGTTTGAGCCAAGGTTACTCATGTATGATTCAGATTTATGTATTCATAATTGTTTAGCTTCATCAATAGACGATGGTCAGCTTCATTGAAAAATAATTGAGAGCATATGTATGTTTTTGGGAGTAGTGTCAAGAACCGAGTAGGCTAAGGGTCAGTCAACCCTATGCCTCAGAACTACGCGCCAGTGTAGGTATGATCAGATTATACTTTGGGACCTTCTTTGTGAGCTATCCCCTGCCCCGATTGGGCCACGATTTTGATATCGATATCATGGTATCATCCTTAGACCTGACAAGGCTTTGGATGGCTCTACCCACTTGAGTGTGATAGTTGGAACCACGTAAGATCTATCGTGGTATGTCGGTTAAAAGACGAGTCTCCCATTGATCCTCATGATTTCAATTATGTATGTTTATCACTCATGTTGTATATATATCTATATATGTTATAAAACAAGTTTGACCCAATGTTCAGCTTTATTTATGACTATCAGATTTCAACTTTGGGTCAATCGATTAAGTTATGATGTAATGTTATGTTGAGATCATGTTTTCAAAAAGATAGCATGGAAGCCCTACTCTCAGATTCTTATTTTTTTATGTTTTACATTATACATGTTTTAAATGATTTTACTTATTAAGAGGTTTGAATTACCTTTTATACTCGATACATTCCACGTACTGACTGCATACTCTATACTGTATCATTTTATGATACAGGCCCCGATACTCAGACTCGGTCCCGTCAGTAGCTAGTTCCAGAGTTAGCACCCAACTTAGTGGTGAGTCCTCATCTTTCGAGGACCATTTGATTTTAGATGTTGATTTACTTTTAGTTTCAGTATTACAGAGTTAGTTGCGGTCTTGTTCCATCATCTCATCAGGCTTAGAGGCTTTTCAGACAATAGAATGTATTTAGCTTTAGATTCGTGTATTTTTGATGTTATGCTTATTACAGACTTCCGTTAAGATTATTATGTCAATCCTCTATTTAATTGGTTGAGTTAGATGTATGTTCATTCCATGGGTCGACTTGGGGTCTCTCGACGCTCCTTATCCCATGTCTCGATCGGGGCCTACATTCGGGTTGTGATAATTCGTTAGTCCAGAAAACATAACCAAAAACTCATAGTGACCATACCGAGTCCTGAAGGCTATCTTCGATATGTCACTCTCTTTAACTCTGAGTGGTGATAGTCGAATTTGAGGTCGATCTTTGAAAAGCACTTGGCACCTTGAAGCTGATCAAACAAGTCATAAATCCTAGGGAGGGAATATTTATTCTTGATTGTGACCTTGTTCAACTGATGGTAATTAATGCACATGTTGAGAGAACCATCCTTCTTATGAACAAAGAGAAATGTTTATATATATATCATCTAATCCACATGTAGGAGACAAAGCAACTTACAAGCACTGCTGAACTACCTTTCCAAGGACTGGCTCACTCGGAAATCAAAATGTTATACACTAGGTTCTATAATTAACTGAAGCATAACATACATACAATCAATCCATGTCGAAAATAACATCGAAATCCAATCCATGTCGAAAATAACATCGAAATCGATCATATCTAACTCCACTAAGTTGGTTGAGGTGACTTTCTGAAGAACTGTGATAGGGCAATTACTGTATACCCGTACAATTATTCATCCAATGCTTGTGCCATTTTCCCTACTGTCTTTTACTGCAAGTCTCAGATCTAATCTTAGGGTGTTTTTGGGGTATTATAGATTCTCTCATGATCTAATCTATGTTTTATGATTAGAATTACATGATTTCTATGAAACACTCTCATGAACCTATACTTTTAAGTTATGATGGATTATCCTATTATGCATGAATTTTATGAATCTCAAGTTTATGTATCATGGCCGATCTTCAGCATTATTTTCATGGCTAGTTTATGTATGTTAAGATATTTATGAATTTCATGATCTAAACTAGCCCATGTAAAACCATGTATTTTTCATGATTATGATATGATCACTATGTATGTTTTGGAAGTAGTATTTAACACTGAGCAGATAAGGGTTATAGACAACCTAAGTCCCATAACTACGTGTCTCCGTAGGATAATGAGTCCTCGCCAGTTGAGAGTTTCTACCTCGCCCCTAGCCTAAGGAGTCCTCACCAGTTGATAGTGTCTCCCTTATGCTACTAGGCTCATTAATGATATCACTCCTTCATGGTTCTTATCCTTGGCAAGGTATGGGCACCCTCTCAACTAGGGGTATTCATGATGCTCACTTGGAGTATGTCGGTTATGAGAATCTCCCACTGTTTCATGATTTTTTTCTACATATGTTCATATTTATACTTCAATATATTATGACTTATGATATTTTGGCTCAATATACACTTTATGATATTTACTTCTGATTTTAGTCATGTCTAGTTTTATTTGATTTTGAAAACCTTGAGCCATTATATTCAGATTACGATCAGAATCTCATATTTTAGACTATCCCACACTTATGATTTCAGTTTACTATTTTACTATNATTTTACTATCATGTTTTACTTAACCTTCATACTCAGTACATTCAAAGTACTGACCACATAATTTTATGCTATATTATCTCATGATATAGGTTCAGGTGATCAGTTTTAGCCCCGACGTTAGATTCGTTCCCCCTCCGGGTTCAGCCCAGTCTCAACTTTGGGTGAGTCCTCATCATCCTAGGATATCAATTTGGCCTTATATTTTTCTTTTATGTCTTTCAGTTTCATACTTAGTAGAGCTAGTTGGGGATCTTGTTCCTTCAGCTCATCTCATGACTAGAGGCTTTTCAAAAACTATGTTTAGGTATTTAATCGGCGTTGACTTCTATTTCCATTTTTGTTTTATGATATCTAGACATCCGCTTATGCCTCATATTATTTTCATGACCCGAGTCTACACCCTGAATGCGATACAGTGCCTAGAGCCACAAGTGACCCCAAGCTAACCATGGCATTACTTTATTCTGATGGACAGAACAATTTTTAACAAAACTCAAGAGGAAGCTATTCTTAAATATGAGGTACTTGCATAAGAATAGATAATATTTGATAAATATTGAAGTTTTGACCAACACTGAGAATGATAAGATGCGATTAACACTACGCTTTCTGAAAGCCTCTACTATTTGATGAGTTGCTGGGACAAGCCCCTAGCTAACTCTAAAGTCTGAAAAAAATTGAAACTAACAATGACTGAAATAAAGGACTTCGATCCTCAAATGATGAGGATTTACCACTATCAACTATTGGATACCGTCTGGGAGAACTAGCTGTGAGGTTGGGTCTAGGTACTTGAGCCTATATCATAAAATGATATAGCATAGAAAGAGTACTTGGAATGTACTGAGTATGTGAGATACCAAATGAATTATAAGAATACTGATAATTCATAAACTGGACTGATATGACATACAATAACCATGCCTGAATCATAAGTACTGAAAGAGTCTAGAAATTGAGAAAAATACTATAAGAACTAATAATTTGAAATTAAAGTCATAAGCATACTTTGAAATTTGTAAGACTAGACTAGATTGTGAACTCTGACTGTACTATACGGTTGGAGTTCCTGTTAACCGACATATAACCATACCTTTCCAGGGTACAGTGACTTGACGGTGTGATCACTAACTAAAAAACCCATTCGAGTTAAATCCTAAGGTGGTACGTAGTTCTAGGAACCTGGGTGCGCTAAACCCTGACTTGCTCGGTGCTAAGTACTACTCCAGCTGAAGGCACATAGCATATACACACATATACATATACATATACATACATATATACATATACATACATATATATACATACACACACACACACACACACACATATATACAAGTAAACTGTACTGATAGCTCGAAATGGTGTCCTATGGCTAGGTCAGAACTACTTATCTAGAAATGTCCTGAGAGCCTAAAGGACCTGATAACTTAGGGTATTAAATATACCGATAAACTAACAATACTGATTTCTAATAATATTACAGTTACTCAGTATATTGAAAATGATAAAAATACTGTAAAGCATAAATACACAAACCTCTTTTCCCACAACTTGTTTCCTTTATAAATCCTCACTCAAGCATCTAGCACAGAGCACATGCATCAACGGTTCATCAATTCATAACAACTCATATCAAACACACAGAGAAGTTTTCATATTCAAGACTACATAGCCTCTATGATTGACTCATCTTTTCAAAATAGGGCCAACATGATTAAATATGAAACATGCAACACATAGTACACTGACTTTGGCCATCTTATGTCCTAACTTATTTAGTGATGTTCCTTCTCTCATATTATTAATCAAAGTTTGGAGCATAATAAGTAAGACACACTCACTCTCGGAAACGATGTATCATACACATGCAACATGCCATAAGCTTTCCCCTCATATACATTTAGACTACTTAGTTGCTTCAATAAAAGTAAGATCATAAGGACTTTTATTGATTGTAATGTCGGCTAAGGGACGGGTAGGAATGATTTTTCTTTAGTAGTGAGTACCAGTCTTAAGCACTTTAAGACTTTTTTTCTTTCTTTTCCACCTCTTTGTCTCATTGCTCACCCTTTTCTTTCACTAATTCCCTTCTCTTTTCTCATGTCCCTTTCTTACTACTTGACTGCTAGTTTCCACTTATAAGTTCACAACAATGGTCAACTATTAAAATCTTTTCATTTCTATTCTAGCAGCAAGTAGCCAAAATCCTTTTGTAGGCATCCCTCTTCTATTTTCTCTTCTTATCACCTGCACATTTTTCTTTTTCTTTCCTTTGCCTTAACTTTTTCTACCTCAGTGGATCCTCATTTTTAATTCTCAAAGTGCATCAGGCTATCTTTGGATAATAAATTATAAAGGTCTCACAACAAAAGGGGAATAGGCTTCTTTTGTGGCTAAGAAAAAAATTACGGTTTATGGCTCAAAGGGGTTAACTAGGGATAGTATTAAGGAAGGTACAACAACAATGGACAAAATGGGTTTTTTTTCCAAAGAAACTCCTTAATCACATCTTATTTTATTGGCAACTAGCTATCTTTTGCACACTTAGGCAAGTTCTAGATGCTAAATTATGTACAAAACACCATAAATTGAAGCTCACCTCTCATGGAATCTTGATGTTAGTTGGTTTCCTATGGCTACATATCCACACAATCAAGTTGAATGAGACTATCATTATTAAGCCCTAAGATTATTTTTCTTTGAGTCAAATTAAAGGACCTATGTGTCTCTCATGGAATCTACTTCTTATGCATTCAAGATGACCACCTCATTGCCTCTCGCTTAGCTTCTAAGTGGAATATCAAAGAGCACACAAGTAGTAATTTTGACTCCATCCTAAAAAAATGAAAAAAAGTTGTGACTAATTTTTCCTTAAGATGATTGTCATCCATCCATCATCGGGAAGAGTCACTACCTCTATGATGACACTGAAAAAATGATTTTCAATTAAAAAACCAAAACTAAGTAGAGACGATCACATAACAAGTAACAAGGCATCATCAGTGTCACACAGTCATCACCATTACTAGCTATTACAGACCATGGTTTTATCAATCACAAATAAGCTACCAAAATAGAGAACAGCAAAGAGAATGACAACTAATGCTACAACCCACTAATAATTTAGCAAAGAAGGAATAAATAGGAAATCTATTTTTCCTTCCCACACTTGAACAATGCACTATCCCTAGTGCCCACACAATCATAACAAGTAGGGAGAGAAAAAGAACTTCCTGGGCCTCTAAATACAGTTGTCATCATCAGGATTATACTCCTAATCATCATCATCATCATCATCCTCACCATCAACCTGCATGGCTCCTATGGTGGCATCATTCACCTCATCCTTATCGTCATCTGCCTCTACAAAACAAAATTCATTAGAAAGATGAGTTACCTCCCATCAAGCGCCTTAGTTATAGTAATGGCATGACATTCACGGGTTTCCTTCTGTGTATCACCTAATTTAACATCATGGAATGACGCAAGACTTCTCACTCCTTCACTCAAGTGAGATGGTTCATATCCTAACTTGTTGAGCTTCAATGCAACACATGTTGTTCAACCGCCTGCTTATATCCTCCAGGCTCCACCATTGGTCGCATTGTAAATTCCTCATAATGGGGTGGAAATATTGCTGCCTTGAACACATTAAAGACTGCCTTTTGTCCATCCACAGTCATTGACATCTTGTCTGACTTCACCTTGATCACAGCATCCACGGTGGCTAAGAATCCTCTTCCCAAACTGATGGGACATGCTTCGTCAGCTTTGTAATCTAAGATTATAAAGTCCACTGACAAGGTGAAAGGTCCCACTTTAATCAATACATCTTCAATCACACCATCAAGATAAGCAAGGGACCTGTCAGCTAATTGCAATGTCACTGTGGTGGGGCGTGTTCACCTAATCCCAAAGTTCTGAACAAGGATGCAGACATCAAATTAATGCTTCCACCTCAGTCACATAATGCTAAACCAACTTCTCTGCTCCTGATGACCACTGTAATAGTGAAGCTCCTAGGATCTTCCAGTTTCTTTGGAATTTTATTGTGCACCCGGTAACTGCACTCTTTCATTAAAGCCACAGTTTCAAACTCCGTGAGCATTCTTTTGTTTACCATGATATCCTTCAGATACCTGGCACATTTTGGAACCTCCTGCAAAAGATCCACCAATGGTAGATTCACATGCACCTGTTTCATAACATCAAGAAATTTTTTACAAGCTGTGTCCTCCTTATGCTTCTCGAATCTTTGTGGGAATGGAGGAGATGGTCTGGCTTCCTCTACTTTTGTCTTTGAAGTGCTTGACTCACCAACCTCATTCTTGAATCTCATAGCTTTCTCTTCCTCAGCTTTATCATTTATGGGGATAATCTCACCTAGCTATTTTCCATTGTGCAAAGAGATTGCGCTCATATTCTCCTTAGGGTTCTTCTCGGCGTTAAGGGCCCCTTGGGCTCTATTTGTAATAAACCAAAAACCCTAAGATCAGACCGGGGAGTTGAAATGGATAAAATAGTATTTTCTTCACCAAGTCACAAGCGAGTCATCCAGTGGCTCGTTGGGTGCACCACGTGTCGTTGAGTGACTCGTGGAGAGGAGCTTGGATTGGGTTGGAATTTTGAGTTTGAGGCTGACCATGGGTGGGACCACGAGTCGTGATCAGAGCCACGAGTCGTCAGGTGGTGCGTGGTCAAGTATTGAATGAAGGATGAATGATTTGGGCAGTGTACTTAATGACTAGTCACCACGAGTCATCAGGTACACCACAAGTCACGGTGTCCCTTGTGGTGGCCAGTGAAGATGGATCTCTAGTGCAGGCAATGAGAGGTGACCACAAGTCATGGTTAGGGATGACGGGTTATCCAATCCCTCGTGGGGACTGGCAGTATGTTTTTCCCTATGAATTTATTAAGGGCTTTTCCATAATTCCTAAGTTCCTAAGGCCTAAACTACGTCATTTTAATCTCAGAAGAGTTTTTTAAGAGGGGAAATTTCATTCTAGGATTATTCAATTCTATGCATGCAAGTCTAGAAGCTCCTAAGGGTGATCAAGCCTAAATTTCTCAAGTTCTTCCCCAAATTCTCATTGGGAAATCAAGGAAGTTGTGAAATCAAATTTTTATAGGTATGTAGGGTTATGAATGGGTGTAATTGTCCACATCCATGCCCAATACCCTCTGAATTCATGAAAATTCTAGTTGATGAATCTATGGGGGGTTTACCCAACATGTTAATTTCCTAAGTATCAATCATGGGTATGATCTAAGCATGTTTTTGATGTTGAACTATGATTGATGTGTAGAGTTTACAATGTTTTCAACTATAATTTATGTTTTCAAGTTTTATAAATTATGATGCCCATCCATGAAAGTTCATGAAAGTTGAGATATATGAAATATGTATTCAAGCATGATTAGATGTTTATGAAGAAAGTATGATTCCAAATTACCCATGTCTATATTCATGTTTTCGAATGATCAAGTCTATGTCAAGACGTTTAATTATTGGGCAAGCCCATATGATCAAGCATGTATCATGATTTATCTAAGTTTCATGTTATTAGTTTACCACATGAATTTTTGAGTCTAGACTCCCACTATATTCAGCTTGTGGTATGGTTTAAGCCAAGCCTCCTCATGTTATAATTTCAGATTTATGCATGTATTATTATGAGTCAGCTTCGTTGAAAATTTTGGAGAGCATATGCATGTTTTTGGGAGTAGTGTCTAGCACCAAGTAGGCTAAGGGTCAGTCAGCCCTGTGCCTCAGAACTACGTGCCAACGTAGGTTTACATATATACTTTGGGACCTCCTTTGTGAGCTTCCCCTACCTCCAAGGGGTCTTGAGCTTGATATCGATTTCATGGTAGTGTCCTTAGTCTTGGCAAGGCTTTGGATGGCTATGCCCACTTCAGTGTAATAGTCGGGACCATGTAAGCTCTATTGTGGTAATGTTAGTTATATGACGAGTCGTGGTGAGGCTCATGGGAAGAAATTTAATAAATTTCAGAGGGGAAAGCAACAACCGACTCAACGACCTGTTGGACCAAAGGACGAGTCGTCCTTTCAAGCCATGTTTGAATCCGGGATCAGGGCTTAGGCAGTTCATATGAAGGTCCATACCACGAATCGTTTTAGCTTCGAACGACTTGTTGGCACGCCCGTTGGATCGATCTGGGTAATTTTTCAGGGAAGTTTCATTAAGGGCATTTTCAACCTTTCTATGCTCTAGGGCCCTAAACTACGTCGTTTTATGTATTTCCTAAGAATTTTAAGGTAGGTTAAGTCCCTATTGCATAGATCATTCCCATGCATGCATATTAGGAGAATTTTGGAGAGCTCAAGCTATTCCTCAAGCCTTTCCCAAGAAATTAATCCTTGGGCATTTAAGAACATTAGAATCTGATCTTGCCCAGGTATGTAGGGTTAAGAATGGGTGTTCTTGTTCACACCCATTCCCATTCTCTATGAATTTATGAAAATCTATCAAAAATCTCATGGGGTTTTGAATCAAATTTTGTGAAAATCTAATGATTTACTAATGGGTTGTTATGATTTGCAAATTACATCATATTTTATGAATTTTGATAAGATTTTACAACTATTCTCGATTATAAAATTATTTCAATTTCTATTAAATTAAACCTATTTAAGCATGATCTATGATGAATCGATTTATGATCTTCTCTTC
>JACEIK010005907.1:27759-37801 GCA_018107945.1 Datura stramonium
CTATTAACTCATGCATATTATACTATGAGCACTATATATATTTTGGGAGAAGTATCGAACACCGAGTAGGTTCGGGGCCTAGGTTCTGCCCCGGATCTCATAAACTACATGCCACCATAGGTATGTTGGGACCTCCCTTATGACTATACCTAACCCAAATGGCCCTTCTCATGTGTGATCACATCTTTCATGGACCTACCCTTGGCAAGGTACGTACACCCTCCCGACTAGGGTTAGACAATGGTTCAGCTTCCTTGAAAAAAGATGGAGAGCATATGCATGTTTTTGGGAGTGGTGTCTTGCACCGAGTAGGATAAGGATCAACAATCCTATTCCTCAAAACTACGCACCAATGTAGGTATGTTTAAATTATTTGGGACCTCCTTTGTGAGCTTCCCCTGCCCCAAGTGGCCTTCCACTTGATATTGATATCATGGTAGCGTTCTTAGCCCTGACAAAGCTTTGGACGACTCTGCCCACTTGAGTATGATAGTCAGGAACACGTAAGCTCTATTGTGGTAATGTCAGTATTATGACGAGTCTCCCATTGTTCCTCATAATTTCAATTATGCATGTTCATCAGTCATGATATTATGTTTTCAGAAGGTTTGACCCAATGTTCAGTTTTACTTATGATTATCAGTTTTTTAGCTTTGGGTCATTCAATTAAGTTATGTTCAGATCATGATTTCAGAAAAATAGCATGCAAGTCCTACTCTAAGAATCTTATCTTGATTATGTTTTATGATATGCATGATTTATGATTTTACTTATTTAGTAGTTTTACTTACCTTGCATACTTTGTACACTCCACATACTGACCGCGTACTCTATGCTGTATCATTTCATGATACAGGCTTGGATATTTAGGCTCAGCTTCGTCATTAGCCAGACCTGTAGCTTTTGCACTTATCAGCGACAGTTGGTGAGTCCTCATCTTTCGAGGGCCCTTCTTTTAGTTGTATCTATTACTTTCAGTTTCAGCCTTTAGTGAGTTAGTTGGGGTCTTGTCCTATCAACTCATCAGTAGTAGAGGCTTTTCAGACATAGAATGTAATTAGCTTCGATTTTGAGTTATGTATTCCAATGTTATAAGATTGTTAGACTTCTTCTATATTAATTGTGTTAATCTTTTGCTTTAATATGAATGAGTGAGATGATATATTCATGCCATGGGTCAACTTGGAGACCTCTCAGGATTCTTTGTCCTGTGTCTCGATCTGGGCCTATGTTCGGGTCATGACACTATTAGTCTGCTGAAGGGCCAATAGCCCCATCTGCCTTTCCAACTCATGAATGGTTTCTGCATCTTATTAATCACCTAAGTCTACTGAACCATCCACTGCTTCATCATATGCTCTAGAGAACTACTCTGCTAATGGCCCTGTGGTCTTAAAAATTTGTTTTGGGGTCTTTAAGAATTATAGTTCCCTCCCCATGAGGGATTAGCTGCGTTCTTGTACCCCTGGTTGTAACATTTCCTGCAAAACCTCCACCACGACCTTGTTGACCTACAAAATAAATAGACTCTAGGTTTAGAGGACAACCTGAATAAGTATGGCCTTCTCCACACACCTTAAATGATGGTGTTGGAATCTAAACTTGCTAAACCTGATTCACTTGGCTTATAGTTGGTGTGTAACTAACTTGCTGACCATATTCACCAATTGGAAAATATCTGCTCGGATTGCCGATGCACCATCAACTTTAAGCTTCCTTGGCACTTTGGCTGAAGTGAAACCTCTGCATGATTCCTGATAATCCTGACTCCCAGTTGATATAAGATTCAATAGAGCTTCTATTTCATCATAACTCTTGGATAATATTTTTCCCTATGTTGTAGCATCAAGTAAGATTTTTGACTCTGGTTTCAGCCTTTCTATGAAGTTGTGCCTAATGATTTCCTTAGGCTGCATATAGTGTGGGAAATCTCTCAAATAGCCCTTGAATCATTCCCAAGCCTGAGTTAAGGTCTCACCATTTTTCTACACAAAACTTGAGATCTTTCCTCTCAACAACTTAGTTCTCCTGGAAGAGTAGAATCTACAGATAAATTTATATGAAAGAGCCTCCCAAGTAGTGACGGAACCTGCTGGCTCATTCTGGAGCCACTACATAGCTTCACCAATCACTAAGAAAGGGATCAATGTGAGCTTAACATACTCATCTGACACGTTTTGATGGTGAAAGTTCTAACTCAGCTCCACATACGTCATCAGATATCTGTGGGGATCCTAGTGCAGCTTTCCCTATTGATAAGTATTCTGAATGAACCACACAATTCCATCCTTCAACTCAAAGTTTCCAGTGATTTCCGGCTTGATGATCGCTTAAGAAGTGTTCTCCAAGTTTGGTTGGCAAAGTTAAGCAATAGAATCCTATCCTAGTTGTTGCCCTGCATCTGCTCATGGTTTTTTGCCATACCTAAACTACGAAAAGTCTTCTCAATCTAAGGATCAAAATGAGCCAAGGTAGGTCCCTGAGTTCTCGTAGCTGGCATACACTGAACATGTAATGCCCCAAAAATTCAAAATCTAATTCCGGGACTTAAATCAGGAAATCTGGAAAAGCTGCAGAAAAACTACAGGACGACTCACCTAATGGGTCGTTAAGTGACCTAACGAATCGTTAGGTAAGCTATGAGAAGGAGGTTGAGAATTATAAGAAGGGAGACAGTGCACCCAACAAGGAACTTCACGAGTCGTGGTTAATGAAAACGACCCGTTGAGTCACTCGTGGTCAAGCCTAGGTTGAGAATTTCATTAGTGTATCAGTGTACTTGACGAGTGGGGGCAACGAGTTGTGGTCCCCAGTAACGAATCGTTATGTACCCCTTTACCAGCCCGAGCAACTTTTTAGCCAATGCACCTAATGAGTGTGACAATGAGTCGTCGTCAGTGGTAATGACTTGTTAGGTGACTCGTTACCTACTTAGCACTTAAATCTTCAGCAGTGAACCAGTGTGATCCACGACTGGTGAACATGAGTCGTGGTCAGTGACCAAGACTCGTTAGGTCCCTCGTGTTGACCTACTGGGGAGCCTAGGCAGTGTACCTGACGGGAGTGACCACGAGTTGTGGTCAGCCACCACGACCCATTAGGTCACCTGGCAGCTTTTCCCAGCAATTTTTAAGGACTATTTAGTAATTTCCTATTCTCTTAAGCTCTAAACTACATCGTTTTGGAAGTAAATTTAGACTTATTAGAGGGTTTGGACGGTTCCTCCCCTCATTCTCATGTTTACACTTAGAAAATTTATCGAAACTCCTCTCAACAAACTCTCAAGCAAGCTTAGAGTTCTCATCCATTGCAGCAGTTCAAGTCTTCATCTCTGGGAGAATTTTAGTCAGGTGTGGGAATTCAACAAGGGAATTGTTCTTCCCTTGTGTCCCCCAAAATCTTCCCATAATCTCCCTATCAGTTTTAGCCCTTAGCTTTCGAATACGAATGAATTTCATGTTATTTTTTGTTAATTTCACCTGGAATAATATCCATGTTGATTGTCCATATTATTTTTATCAATTCCTAATTAAATTGTCAATCTTTGTACAAAAGTGAATTTAAGCACTAACTTTCGAGTAATGACTTTCGCTTATGAAATTTCATCTAGTGAATAAAGAATGTTTTGGGCTGAATTTTCTAGTAATTCTTATTATATATATGTTGAGAAAATATTCCATTGATACGAATGATTTTAGCCTTGTCGGATGAGATTTCTTTAATTCTTGAATTTTTATCATATTATGGAGTTCCCGTGTTGTGGGAATGAGTTGAGTTCTCTATTAGATGCTTAGTAGTTTAGTCTAGTTAGAACATAGAATCTCTTCAGAATCATTTAGAAAAGTGTCAACTGATCAGTTTGACTCCAGTCTTTTTCAAGGTGTCAGTGGTGCCTCTCAGTTATCAGAATCATACCATATTATAGTTATTTGGTCCATTAGGCAGTCATGACATTCCAGTTATATAGCTCTAAACAGCCCCTGGACCCTATTTCAGTTATAGTTTGTTCTTAAATGGTTACGACGCTTCTAGATAAGCAGCTCTGACCAGTCTAGAACCCAGTTTCAAGAATCTGGTCCGATAAGACTCTCAGGGTACTTTCAGTTATATCTCCCTAACTATTCTTGGGCCCCGGTTTTGAGCTATCAGCCTAGTAGTTCAGTTTAGGTTTTCCAGTGGGAGTAGGACTTATCACCGAGCGAGCTGAGGTTCCAGCGCACCCAGGTTCTCAAAACTACGTTGCCAGCGTAGGTTACAATATTACTTGGCCTGATTGGCCCCAGACTTTTGTGATCACCCAGTTCATGCCTTGATACCCTGGCAAGGTATATTGGGTCCTACTGGTGGGGTGTATATATCGGACTCCACGTCTAGCTCACGTGGTTATATGTCGGTTAGAGACTCTCCCACTAGTCAGTTCAGTTCAGTCTCAGTTATTGACAGTTCAGTTCAGATTAGATCAGTTCAGTGTGGTCTCTCAGACTTAGTATTTCAGACTTAGGGCATGTCTCTGACCGTCAGACAGGGTTATCTTGACCATTTCAGTTTACTTCAGTTGTTCAGTTCTGCTTACCTGTTGGTCATTGCATGTCATTTCAGTTCAAACTTTATATTCAGATATGTTTTCTCCCACTTACTCAGTACATTCAAAGTACTGACGCATACTTTTATGCTGTATCGTTTCATAATATAGCTGTAGGTTTCCAGACTCAGCATCATTAGCCACTGCGATTCAGATCCTCCTCCGCTGCAGCCAATGTGTGAGTCGTCATCATTTGAGGGCCTTTCTTTACTTTATTTTAGTTAGTTATTATTTTTGTTAGATTTAGAGTTAGCTGGGGGCTTGTCCCAGCAACTCCTCAGTTAGATGGCTTTCAGAGCAGACTTGATTTCAGATTCTCAGATATTTTAAATCTATATATTCAGTTTTTAAATTCTTATAAATGCTATTATGTATTATTTCAATTTCCGCTATGCAAGATTACTCAGAATACCAGTGTATGATAGATCAAGGGTTGACTTGGGGTCACTTGTGACTTCAAGTACCGTGTTACTTCCAAGGTGCAGTCTCGGGGCGTGACAAAATTGGTATCAGAGCCAGGTTTAGAGTATCTTCGGAAAGTCTGAACGCCGCATTGAGTAGAATCCTTTTCATGAGTGTGAAGCGCGCCACAATTATGTCGAAGAGGCTGCAAGATATTATTAGGAAAACTCTCTTTTGTTCATGTTCCTTATCGTGCGTTAAAGTTCAATTATAGAAATGCCCTTCTAATTCATGCTTTGCTTCATTTCAGTGAACCATGCCTCCTGGACGCGGTAACTGAAGAAGGGTCAGTAATGCTTATAAACCTGCCCCGACAGCTCCTCAAGATGATTCAGTGTCTACTGCCGAATTCAGAGTGGCCATTCAACTGCTGGACCAAAAAGTCACCAACCAGGTGAACCAACAAGTGGTTCCGATGAACACCAACGAGTCCGCACCGGCTGCGAGGGTGTAGGACTTTACCTATATGAACCCTCCATCTTTTCAGGGATCCAAAGTAGGGGAAGATCCCAGGAGTTCGTGGATGAGGTCAGGAAGATCACCCACATTATGGGTGTCAGCTCCTCAGAGAGTGTTGATCTGGCTGCCTACCAACTCAAAGGGGTAGCTCAGGTCTGACATGACCAGTGGAAAGAGGGGCTGCCAGTTAGAGCAAGACCAGTGGAGTGGGAAGAATTCCACACAGCTTTCTTGGATAGATTTTTCCCTTGGGAGCTGAGGGAGGCAAAGATGGAGGAGTTTATGAATTTGCAACAGGGCAACAGGACCATGGAGGAGTATGCTCTAGAGTTTACTAGGCTGTCTAAGTATGCTCTAGAGATGGTAGCCGAGCCAAGGGCTCGCATGATAAAGTTTGTAAATGGAGTGTCAAATATGGTCCTCAAGGAGTGCAGGACCGCGATCTTGATTAAAGACATGGACCTCTCCAGCTTGATTATCTATGCCAAGAAGATTGAGACCTAAAAGCTGAAGGATATGGAGCGAAAGAACAAACGGGAAAGGAATGGCCAGTTAGATTTCAGCCATCTGAGGTCTAGCGGTAGTAGCTTCCCACCACAGCAGAAGCAGTAGAGAGCCCCAACACCTAGTTTAGCTAGCGCCCCAACCTTTCGGTCCCGCCAGGATTGGAGGGGTGGGTCATCTGACACTCAGTCTTAGGCCCACAACACTGAGAACAAGTATCCAACTTGTCCCAAGTGTGGTAGGAATCACCTGGGAGAATTCCTTTAGGGACGAGAGGGCTGTTTTGGGTGTGGACAGCTTGTACACCGGCTTAAGGAGTTCCTGTCAGCAGGGCGAGGGAGATCACAATCTACCACATCATCAGCTCCAACAGGAAGATGAGCTCAACAGGCACCTGTCACACCCCATAACTGGGGGCCGCGACTGGCTCCCCATACCTGACTGACTGGAAAGCCGGCCATATGACATCTGTAACTGTAACACTTAGGCCATCCAGGCCACCTGTCACAATACTCTGGAGAACAAACTGGACCCATAATGTCTCAACAATACAAGGTAAACAACTGAAATGCAAACAAGGCTATGAGTATGCTAAACTAAACAACAAAAATCCGAAAAGGCCACAAACTGAATACCGTTGTACACACTAAGTCCACAAAGCCTCTAAAGAGTAAACTGACTGATGGTCGGAACAAGGCTTCGACCTACCCATAACCATATCTCAAAACTCAAGCATAAATAACTAGGCCCTAGCTCCAGGAAGAAAGGAGCATACCAACCATTTGTTGATCTCACGAACTGCTACTCAAATGGCCATCCTGACCTCTACCTGCACCTACGGCACGAACGCAGGTCCCCAAGCAAGGGGATGTCAGTACGAATGAAATGTACTGGTATGTGAGGCTGAAACTGTAACCATGAGATAACAATCCTGTAATNGAATCTGAGTGTTGATAATTTGTGTGACCAAGTGTTGCGGGAGCTGCTGCCGTAGACGGTTTATCCTCCACTGGCCCTGGTGTAAAAACTCAGAAACTGTGGATTGGGATTTGATTATATTGGGTTGGACTAGAAATAGCCAAAACCCATTGTCATAATCCCATTAAAGGTTGATGTCTAGAAATAGCTCAACCCCTAACTCAAATCATATTAGAATAGTAGATTTGCACCTTGAGGTTTGAAAGAACATGAGGAAAAAGTGTCCAAGTGGTTGAAAAACATCGTAAACTATCTTTTCCAAGGTTATTTACACATATTAGTAATATATTTATTTTCTAGCAAATCCCGATTACATTGGCATCCCATTTACGTCCCACCTTTGGCCTTTGCTCATTATTGTTTCTCGATTTTGGTTATCTTGCTCTCTTGTTTAGCTGAATTTAGATTAAATTTACTCCCCCAAAATTTTCTTCTACTTGATTTGTACATTATTGCAAATTAATTCAAGTTAATATACAACTATTGTGTGATCATTTTACATTCCTTGTGGGGTTCGACCCCGACATTCATCGGGTTATTTTTTTTTTGATATAACGATCGTTTATGCTCTTTCGTAGAGAAGGTTGTAGTTTGGAAGTTATCAAAAATTGCGTTGTTGCCAAGGAATGTAGTTTGATAGCCTCTAGTTGTTGTTATTTTGAATTGATCTTGCATCTTAATTAGTTTGACATTACAATCTTGGTTGGTGTCTTCTAGATTGAAGTTGATATGAGCCAACATTCACTAGAAGGAGAAGGTTCAACGGATGGGCACATGAATCACGAGGATGATGACCCCATGATACCCGATGTAGCAGGGACAATTCGCCTACCTCCTATGGTAGGGAATTCCATTTTCCATGTGACAAGTACAATGCTGCACTTACTTCAAATGAATGGACTCTCTGGAGGGATTCCCATTGAGGATGCAAACAGTCATCTCCGCAATTTCTTGGAGATTTGTCAACCCTTCAACATTAAAAATATCACTTAAGAGTCAATCAGATTTAGACTCTTTCCATTCTCACTCACTGGGGAAGCAACTACTTGGTTGGAGGAGCACCCTCCCAGGTCTATTAACTCTTGGAATGAACTAACAGAGGCATTTCTGGATAGGTTCTTTCCTCCCTCAAGGATGTTTCAGCTGAGGGATGGCATTACTAATTTCTAAAATCTTGCGGGGGAACAACTCCATGAAGCTTGGTTGAGATTTAATAAAAAGGTGCCCATTTGTCCGAACCATAGCTTACCCGATGTGGTTTTACTTCAAAGCTTCTACTGATCATTGGATTCTATCAATGAGTTATTGGAAAATGATTTGGCTGGGGGATCAATCATGGATCAACCCTATGGAGTAGCCGAGGCATTACTTGATAGAATGATGAAAACCAACTAAGCATAACACACGAGAGAAGTAGAGGTTTCCTCTAGTGGTGTTGCTTCCAATCTTATGAGTGCGGAGTTGAGGAAGAGAGTTGAGGCTATAGATGAAACTCTTGCCAAAATGATGACCCAGTTGGTGTTTATGAAAAAGCATGTGATTAGAGCTGGTATAAAGAATGTGAATGTTGTAGCTGCTCAAACTCATGCTCAATTTGATGATGATACTTTACCTTCGAAATATGAGGAGGAGTGTCAATACATATCAGGACGATTGGGGGATTCTCGCCCTTGGATCAAGGTACCAATCAAGGTTCATGAAACCCAAGGTAGGAGAATAAATATTGGAGAAAATGTGACAATCTTTAATGGGGGGAGAGAAATGATTGATGGGGGAATAGAGAGAAAAATCGTGAAGAAGAGCGATATCACCGAAGTTCTAACCCTTATGTACCTCCTCCAAAAGAATAAGCACCTCAAGGACAATCCGGGGTGAGTGATGTAGGAAGCTCAATGATGGAGGATATGTTTTCTGAATGCTGAAGAAATGTCACGCCCCGAGACTACACCCTAGACATAACACGGTACTTGAAGTTACAAGTGACCCCAAGTCAACCCTAGGTCAGTCATACACTGGTATACTAAGTAAAACATGCACAACGGAATTTGAAATAATACAAAATTGCATTTATGAAAATTAAAGCTGAATATAAATATTTAAAATATCTGAGAATCTGAAATCAAGTCTGGTCTGAAAGCCATCTAACTAAGGAGTTGTCGGGACAAGCCCCCAGCTAACTCTAAGTCTAACTAAAAATAATAAATCAACTGAAAAGAAATAAAACAAGGCCCTCAGATGATGAGGACTCACACTTCGGCTGCAGCGGAGAAGGATCTGAATCTCAACGGCTGACGATGTTGAGTCTGGGAACCTGCAGCTGTATCATGAAATGATATAGCATAAAAGTATGCGTCAGTACTTTGAATGTACTAAGTAAGTGGGAAAAACATAACTGAATATAATGTCTGAACTAAAGTGGCACGCAATGACCAACAGGTAAGCTGAGCTAAACTACTTATGTAATCTGAAATGGTCAAGATGACCCTGTCTAATGGTCAAAGACATTCCCTAAGTCTGAAACACTGAGTCTGAGATACTGTACTGAACTGAGCTACCTATTCTAAAACTGGACTGGACTAACTAGTGGGAGAGTCTATAACCGACATATAACCACATGAGCTAGACGTGGAGTCCGATGTATACACCCCACGGGTAGGACCCAATATACCTTTCCATGGTATAAAGGCATTGTTACACCCCGTAAATTCTCGACATGTAGATGTCCTATTCGCATGTTGGTTAAGAGTTTTTGAATGCCATACATGTTAGGAAAAGGCCCGAGGAAAGACTGGATAAGTGACACGTCGAACCATCGCAAGAGGAGGCTGCCATACCTCCTCCGTAATGTCCGGAGTGTCACGGAGGCTCGCCTCCACGATACACAGCATGTCACGGAGGCAAGGCTCCGCGATACACAGCGTGTCACGGAGGTGAGGTACAGCCCCAAGTATAAAAGTCTCCAACTTCGGTTTTAATGTTAAATTTCATATAATTTTCCAGAAAAGTCGAGGGAAAACAGAGAGAACGAAGGTTCCTTGATAATATTCGTCCGATTAC
>JACEIK010005907.1:39514-80712 GCA_018107945.1 Datura stramonium
TATATGAGTGTGATTCTGGTTAGCTGATGTTATAGTACAGGTGGCTATAGGCCCAGTCGGCCGGAGGCTGTATTTACAGCCGTTATATAGCCCGTTGTTTTTGTGAAACAGAGTTAGAGCCAGCCAAGCACCAGATGTGCTTAGGCTCAGTAGTCTAGCAGTTCAGGTCCTATAGGGCACCAGGTGCCAGTCATACCCCCCAAGGCAGGGCGTGACAGGCATGAACTGGGTGATCACAACAGTTTGGAGCCAAACAGGCCAAGTAATATTGTAACCTACGCTAGCAACGTAGTTTTGGGAACCTGGATGCGCTGGAACCCCTGCCTTCTCGGTGCTAAATCCTACTCCCACTGGAAACCTATACTAAACTTTTAGGCTGAATCTCGACACTGGGTCCAAGACTAGTCAGGGACATATAACTGATAGTATCTTATCGGACCAGATTTAGAAACTAGGTTCTAGACTGGTCAGAGTTGCTTATCTGGAAGCGTCGTAACCATCTAAGAATGAACTATAAACTGAACTAGGGTCCTGTGGCTGGTCAGAGCTATATATCTAAAATGCCATGACTATCTAATGGACCAAAACTAGATCCTGAGTCTGATTCTGATAACCGAGAGGCACCACTGACAGGTCAAAAAAAGACTGAAGTCAAACTAATCAGTTGACACTTTCTGAATAGTGCTGAAGAGGTTCTAAATTCTAACTGAACTAAACTACTAAACAGCTAATAGAGAACATGACTCATCCAACAATACGGGAATTTCATAATATGATGAAATTTCAAGAATTTAAAGGGATTTCATCCAACAAGGGTAAAAATCATTCTCCTCAATGGAATAATTGCTCACATATATATATATTAAGAATTACTAGGATATTAAGCCCAAAACATACTTTGAAAAATAGACAGAATAAAATACACAAAATCTTTACTTGAAAAAATTTAGGGCTTTAAATCATCTCGGAAAGAACAACAAAAATTTACTTATGAATTGATGAAGATCATATGAGTAATAAACATGGTTGATAACCCAATTGAAATTAACAAAGCCCAACATGAAGATTTATTCATTTTCGAAGAACTCGGGGCTAAACTAATAAGGAATTTATGGGAGGGTTTTGGGGGACACAAGGGAAGGACAGTTCCCTTGTTGAATTCCCACATACCTATCTAAAATCCTTCTATAGAAGAAGCTTGAACTGCTGCAAGAGATGAGAAGCCCTAGTCTTGCTTGGAGGGTTCTTGAGAGGAGAACTTTCGATGTTTCTGAGAACTGAGAGTGGGGAATGAAGAATGAACCATTTTTCCCCACTAAAATGTCTGAAATTATTACTACAACGACGTGGTTTAAAGCTTCGGAGAGTAGAAAATTACTAAATAGCCCTTAGAAATTCGCTGGAAAAAAAGGGCAGGTGCCCCTAACGGATCATGGTGGATGACCATGACTCGTGGTCACTCCCGTCAGGTACACTGGCTAAAATCTCAGTAAGGCTGGTAATGGGGGACGTAATGAGTTGTTACTAGGGACCACGATTCATTGCCCCCACTCGTCAAGTACACTGGTCAACTAAATGAATTCCTATTCAGGCCTAACCACGAGTGACATAACGGGTCATAGTAAGTGACCACGACTCGTGAAGTCCTTTGTTGGGTACACTGCCTTCCTTCTCCAAAATCTCAAACCTCCTTCTCACAGCTCATCTAAAGAATCGTGGGGTCACTTAACGAGTCATTAGGTGGGTCATCCTGTCGTTTTTCTGCAGCTTTTCTATATTTTCAGATTTAAGTCCTAGAATTAGATTTTGGGTTTCCAGGTCATTACAAGAAAGTGGAATCCACTGACAATGGGGTTTGAGAGTTGAAATGGGAGATGTATAACCTCGCCAAAACCGTGAGCTCTCCCTCAGCTTCAATCAAACACCTCAAAGCACAAATGCACCATTTATCTGCACAAATGAACCCTCGCATGAAGGGTGCACTTCCTAGTGATATTGTCTCGAACCCAAAGAAAGATGGCCATTGCATGGCAATCATGACTAGGAGTGGTAAGATATTAAAAGATATGGGGGTGAAACCCTAGGATGTTGATGTACGGAAGGTAATTGATGATGATGTGTTCAATGAGGTGACAAAGGCACCAAATGTTGGTGATAAAGATTAAGGACAAGTTGAGGGAGATATTGATGTAACTTCCTCAGAAAATGTTCATGTGAATGCTAGAAAGAAGGCCCCAAGTGACAAGGATCATGAAGTTAGAGTTCCTCCGCAATATCCACAGCAGTTGCCCAAGAAGAAGGAAGATAATCAATTTCAAAAATTCATAGATATATTAAGAAAATTATCTCTTAGTATACTATTGGTGGATGTTGTGATTCAAATGACAGGATATGCAAATTTAATAAAGGAACTCTTAAAAAAATAAGGTGGTGGATACGGGCACCGATGAGGTGAATTATCATTGTTGTGCTGTTATGACTAGCAAACTTGCTCCAAAACGTGAAGACCCTAGGGCATTCACCATTCTTTACACAATTGGCTTGTGCATGTTTATTTGTGTGATCTCGGTACTAGCATCAATCTCATGCCTCTCATGATATTAAAATATACTCAGGTTAGGGAGTCCCAAACCTACCTCTATGAGGTTGTTGATGGTGGATAGATCAACCAAGTGACCCGTTGGAGTGCTAATTGATGTTCTTGTGAAGGAGGATAAATTCATACACCCAGCTAATTTTTTTGTGTTAGATTGTGAAATGGACATCAAGGTGCCAATCATTTTGCGCGGACCCCTACTAGCAACGGGAATGACATTAATTTAAGTGGAGCTCAGGGAGCTAAAGTTCCAGGTAGGTGGTGACGAGATCACCTTCAATGTATGCCAGCCTATCAAACCTCTGGATGAGTGCAAGGTCATGGATGTTCTCGATGGGGAAGAAGATCATTATGAGACTTTGGATGATGAGAGTGAAATAGTGGATGAACCTCCGGAATGTTGAAAATCAAGGAGGTATCCATCATGCCACAACATTAACTAAGGCGCTTCTTGGGAGGCAACCCAACTATTTTTATCTTGAGCATTTTGATGTTTTGTTGTTTTTGATTTTGTAGGTAGCTTTAATACACAAACAATGGAGAAGAAAAATAGGGCAGGCATGGTGTTAGATCGATGAAACACCAGTGCGAACATGCAAAACGCCACCCTGTTGCAGGCAGTGAACAGAAGAAGGGGAGAGAGGAGAGGAAATCAGCGATCGCCAGGGGAATGCCGATACCAATCTGTGAACTGCCAGTGAATCACTGGGTCAAATGTTGCACCTAGAAGTTTGGGGTATTCAGAAAACCACTAGTTCCAATCTGCAACTCGTCATCTTATCGTTGGTAAATTACCAGTGAACTAGAAAGGTATTGGGCATCGGCTTTAGAACAAGCGAATTGCCGGCCCTTACCGACGACCGTTGGTTAAGCGCAGGTACAGGTAAGTTCATCTTTTATTCTTGAGTGATCCATGGATTAACCTAGCCTGATAATTTAAAACACCCATCAAAACCCCTCCAAATCCCCATAAACCCTTTCTTCCACCTTCCCACTTCCCCATTATACCTTTTCAACTTCCCCATACATCACCTTTTCACCTTCCCACAATTAAATCCACATTTTCACCCTACAAATATCCTTCACTCCTTCTCTCCTATAAAACCCACACTCCATTCCTCATCTTCATCACTACTCCCTCTACTCTCAAATATTCTAAAGCAAGAACAAGTTTTGTGGAGCTCTTTTGTGCAAACTTTGATCTTTCTCATCTTTGTGATTTCAAATCTATTTGGTATGTCATTCTTACTCTGCTTTTACTATTAATTAGCATAATATGAATTCTTTCGAGCTTGTGAAATCGAAATCCCCCAAAATCATGTATCCTCGTTACCTTTATGATTGTGATGGATGCTTGATATTATTCTTTCTTAAATATATGGACGTGGTGATATCACGTGACCAATATGGGTATGTCTTCTCATAAAATTCTTGTTCCTTATTATGTAGAATTTGAGTTGGGAATGAAGTCTAAGTAACCCCATGTGTTCATAAAATGCAAAATTTGCCCAATGATAGATGGAGTGACGTCTTTCTTAAGGGTAAATTGTCAATTTTACGTGCTTTGTTGTTGCTATGTGGAGCGGGTGAGTTTGAATATGAGAGTTCTTCCAATTTTTATCTTTTCTTCTATGTCTGGGAGGAATTTAATTGCCATGTGTCCACCGGAAAATTATCGGTCAGGCCTAGCGAAACGCTGAATGAAGCGCAGGCCAGGGCTCAAGGCTTCAGGCCACTATCCCAGACCTGTGTCACACTGGCGTTCTATGACTTGAGACTAGGGAAACGCCGATATCTCACCAGAAGACCCTGGAAGTCCAAATATTCTTCTTTAGTCTTGTAGACAATTGGTGATTCACAGGTCCCCATCTGCATTTCGTTGGTATCTCACCGGCACTGCCAGTGCTGTGCATCTCAGAAATTCCACTTGTTTGTAGTCCAATTGTTCTAATTCCCTGCCATAATTTAGGAAATAGTTAGTTTTACTGTCTTTGTGTTATTTTAATTTCTCCTACACAAAAATACAAAAAGAAAGTATAGTTGTTTGGCACTAATATGGTTTTTGCAAAATATAACTTCATCCAAGAACCCAAGCAAGGGAAAGACCCCAGCCTTCTCTTCCACCAAAGGAAAGGGAAAAGCCAAGGCATCTGCCACACCCACAAACTCCCATGAGGCCATGATACATTTTGTGCCCAAAATAAAAGGCCATTACTCTATTTTCAAGAGACGCTCAATCACTGTTGAGAAGCAGTTTGACTTGGTGGGGCTGCGAGTTGACCTTCTCAACATCACCGCTAAATTCCATGACCGACAATGGCATGCTTTCACCAATCCACTCCCTGATTACTACCCCATCCTCATCCCTGAATTCTATGCCTCCTACCAAGCCAGGTAGGAGAGTATGCATCACAGGGGAAAGATGGATGAATTTCCCTTCCTGCCTTTAGTTAGGGTGCAAGGTGTGGGGGTGGACATCACTCTAGTGGCTATAAATGCTCTCTTCTATAAGGATGAGATTGACACTGACTCAGAATATATAACTCGTATTGTTGATAAGGAGAACTACTTTAGCTGGATATCTCTGGTTATTGCTGCAGAAACACTATTTTGGGCCACCATGGGTAGTGAGATTTCTAACCACGATCTTAAGTTTGAGGCCAAGATATGGTTGGACTTCATCTACGACCATATCATACCTTCAAAGAATGAGCAACGGGTTAGTTTAGAGGCAGCTATCCTCATCTCCAGTAGTATGAAAGATGTCCCCATAAATTTCAGAAATTGTGGCTATGCAAATAAAGAGAAAAGCAAGGCAAGCTGGCACCTCAATGCCATATGCGGTGCTCATATCCCAGCTAGGCCTACAAGCTAGAGTGCCACTATTCTTGGATGAATCCCCAAGCTCCGCCACTGATTTTATTACTTGGATCGCAAAAGGGATGAAGATGCTCCTAAGAGCAAGAGGAAGCAACTGCAAGCTTTTGATTTCCCAAAAGGATCCTTCTCCCATGGTTCTGAGAAAACCCCACTGGCTCCTGATATTAATATGCCACACCAAGAGGCATCAAGACAAGCTTCCAGCGAAGCCTCTCCGAGGAGAGCCTTTCTCCCTCCAACATCCTCCCAATCAAGCAATCCCCACAAGCTTGTGGAAACGATGAACTCTCGTGAGAGCCAGATCCAGAAGTTGGCTAAAAGCCTCTATGCCCTCATTGAAAAAACGTTGAAGAAGGAGATGAAGTCCATGTATGAGAGTCTGACCAAGCTATGAAAATGGGTGGATGTCGTGGAAGGGGTTGTCACTTCTCTCAGGATTGAAGTAAGGGAGTGGAAAAGTCGGACGTCCATGGAGGTGCCCGACATGAGCACCCTTGATGTAGCAATGTCTTCCCCTTCTACAGTCTGAGGCCCCATCGATGACTTGTTTGAAGGCTTGGGGGACGAGGCAGAGGATTTGAGCAATGAAGGCCAAGATGGGGCTAATGATGAGGATGATGACGAGTGACCAATACAGGAAGTTGTCACCCTCTATGTTTTGCAGGCTCATAAGTTCAGTCTTCCAGGTTAAACTATCAGCTTTTGATCANCTAATGATGAGGATGATGACGAGTGACCAATACAGGAAGTTGTCACCCTCTATGTTTTGCAGGCATACATTGGGACACATTGTAGTGTTTGAGTTGGGGGCGGGGTAAGTGTTCCATTGGGGGTGCTTATTTGTTTTAATTATGAGTTATGCGGCCCTTGTTGGGCTTTTGTTTGTGATTTGTGAGGAGTTGTGAGCCTTTGTCGGGCTCATTTTAGATATGATTGATGTTTGCTCTTGCCGGGCTTCTTGTTTTGTTAAAATTATGAATGAATGAAGTGAAAAAGATTATATTTATTATTAGTGCTTATGAATGGATCTTTGTTCTTATTGCCTCAAGCTATGACTCAAGTTTGATTTTCGCCTTTGTTAGTAGTAGATAGTAATTAAACTCCAAGGGTTTTCTTCAAACCACGGTTCTTTTCCAAGGAGTATTTTCTTTTCTTCTCTTTTTGTTGTTGAACCGGTTGACATTTCCCAATGATAGATTGTGAGGAAACTCTCTTAAGGAAAAATTCCATGTCTTTCATTGAGTCTTTTGTGGAACTATTTTTGAGTGGTACCACCAAAAATTTGTGTGTGGCATGAAAAATGAAGTTAAAAAATATGGGCATTTGAAATGGGAAATGTAGCACTCTCTTGTAATACATTGCATATTTCCTATTTGGCTTGTGGATTTGCATTCTCTCATGTCTTAATTCAAAATCTTGTGAAAATAATGACTTGTGTTTGGGTGTGATGCTTTGTGTGGTAAGGTTATTTGAATGAATCTTATGCATCTCTTCTTGTCTAGAACTTTCCCTAAGTGTGACTCAAGGAAAAATTCTAGATGTAGCTTCACTTATGATTTTAGGCTTTTATTTGTTTAGTCATTTCACTCAAACTGACCTCCGAAAATGTCTTCCCTTGCTAGCCAATGTTTAGCCTTTGGACAATTTATTCTTGAAAACCACATTAAAAGACAATGTCCCTTTTGTAATCCTCTTATTTGGCAACCATCCTCCCTAATTTCTAGTGATGAATGAATGAAAATAATGGGGTCTTAAATCCCAAGACATAGGGAGAGATAAGGAAATCAATGAATAAGTGGCAAAAGGCTAAGTTTGGGGGTTTACAAAAAATGGAGAAATGTGATGAGCCGAAATGTGAGGTAGCACCGAATTGTGATTAAAATGAATGAAATGATGGGTTAAGAAGTCTTGAATCATCAAAAGATAAAAAGAATTGTGAAATGGTGTTACCTCTTGCTTAGACAAGGCTCAATGTGAGAGCTAAAAGAGCTATAAGGAGGGCTTTTGAGAAATAAAAAAAATTGAAGATGATGAAAAAGGAGCAACAAGGTGGAGTTATCTAAAGATTTGGATGTGAGGATAGAAGTGTTCACAAAAAGGAATTAGGGAGATTCTAGTCACTGGAGCTAAATATTTGTCCTACCCTTACCCCTAGCATTCATCATGACCCGCAAGTCATAATTGATTTTTAGTATAGCTGCTCTACATTAGTGGTGAGTTACACAAAGGGCAGCCTATGGTTCAAGTTTGTGCATGGAGATTTCTTTTGTGAGAGTGAGCATGATCATCTTATTCTATGATCCCTTGAGTGTGCATTTCTTTATGATAAAGAAAGGGGATTATCTCTTGTAGTGAGTGGCATCACTCCCTTTTGAGGACATACTTGCATTCATGTAAAGGTGTAATTGAGGCATAAACAAACTGAGCTCCAAGGAAAACTTTGAATATGAAGTGATTATCATTTGAGATGCTATGTGTGTTTGATTGGATATATCATGCCCTTGTTTTGCAAGATGAAAGCAGTTGTGAAGCATGCTTATGCATTATGGTTACCTCTTGAAACTTTTCCACATATTTAGGGGGAGTTGTTCTCTTTTTCCTTGAGCTGGTGAGCATTTTCGGGTTGTCTTAGGCTCAGTGGGCCTTGATTTATAAATTCATAGTTAACATGTTGTCCATTTGCTCAATTGACAAAAATTGCATTACTTGAGGACAAAATATGGTTCAAGTTTGGGGGTTTGATGAGTTGATAATTTACCAACTCATTAGGCTTTTAAGCATGAACTTTAGCTTAGTTTTTAAGTATTTTAGTTGGATTTTATGCCCTTTTTCCTTTGGATGTTGCAGGTATCTAAATTGAAGAGAAATAGCATGTAATTGAGTAAAAAGGATGAGATTTAGGTCGAAATTGACGCTCCACTACAGGACACCGGTGAAATGCCAGTTGATCGCAGTCACCCACAGGAATAAGGAACAAGTGAAACCGAAGGATCGTGGAATAGCAGTTGGTTAACCACCGATACCATCGCCGATTCTCTCTGAAATTCACTGGACAACAGAGGTGATCAACTGGCGGCACGCGGATGGACACCGGCGAACCGCCAGTGACTCGCAAGTGAAAGACACCTAAAAAGGGAAAAAACATTCAGCCCTGAAAAAGAGGAGAATGTTATGACCTACTTTTATACATATTCTAGAAAAGTACTCTAAACAAAATGTTATGACCTAATTTTATACATATTCTAGAAAAGTACTCTAAACAAGCACATCCTTATTCTCCATCACTTTTGGAAGAGAAATTTTCATAGAAAGTAGAGTTTTGAATATTTCTTTTTCATCTTCATCTTCTTCAACAAGGTATATCCACCATTGTAGACACACTTGGAGCTTGATTTTTTTTACTTTTAATAATAAAATTTTTGAGTTTATTGATAAATAAGCTCTTGTGTTTCTCAATTATGAGTAGCTAAATCTATTGCTAGATATGTGTGATGATGGGTGTTTCATTTAATTGGGTATTGCCAGATTTATCTTGTTATTACCTAATTAGTGTAAATTTATTGATTTATCCTCAAATTATAGTTGATTGCTCATAGTAGCAAATATGGGTATTGTTTACTTAATTTTTTCTTGAAAAAGAGGAATTAAGTAATGGGGGAGAACTTAATAGTGGGTTGGGATTTGATTACGTAGGGTTGGGATAGAAATAGATAAAACCAATGGTGACAATCCCATTAAAGGTTGATGGCTAGAAATAGCTCAAACCCCTATCTCAAATCATATTGGAATAATTCAATTGCACCTTGAGGTTCAAAAGAACTTGAGGAAAAAGTTTCCAAGTGGATTAAAAATATCGAAAACTATCTTTTCAAAGGTTATTTACACATATTAGTAATAACTTGATTTTCTAGCAAATCTTGATTCAATTGGCATCCCATCTACATCAGACCTCTAGCCTTTGCTCATTATTATTTCTCGATTTTGGTTATCTTGCTCTCTTGTTTAGCTAAATTTAGATTCAATTTACTCCCCCAAAATTTTCATTTACTTGTTTTGTACATCGATGCAAATTAATTCACATTAATATACATNATTTTACATTCCTTGTGGGTTTTGACCTTGATACGTCGGGTTATTTATTTTGATACAACGACCGTTTACGCTCTTTCATAGAGAAGGGTGTAGTTTGGACGTTATCAAAGTTAAGTATGTTTATCATGATTTTGGCCAAGGCCTACAAGAACAGTATTAAAGAGACATTTGGAGTCCAGACTCCCACATTTATTCAAATTTAAGCTTTGTTTTGAGAATAAGATTGTATGAGCAATATGCATGATTTGGAAGTAGTGTCTAGCACTGAGTAGGCCAGGGATTCCAAGGACCCCTGTCTGTGAACTACACGCCAACGTAGGATATTTTATTATTAGGACCCTTCAAGAGAGTGTTTCCCCCACCTAAGGGCGCACATCGTGATATCACACCTTATTCATCCTTTACCCATGCAAGGCTTAGGATGTCTCTCTTCCATGTGGGCAAGATATGGGATCCTCATGGGTTCATACATGGTGGTTGTCGATTATGGTGAATCTCCTATTGTTCCTCATGATTCAGTTACTCATATTCATGACTTATGATATTATGTTTATTAGCATATTTGGCCCATTGATCAGTTTATGAGCTTTCATTATGATTTCAAGCATGAAAAGTTATATGATTTCTATTTTTAATCTTTTGGTCATTATGTTCAAATGACAATGAATAGTTTATGAATATGTATATGTCAGCTTTATGGCTTTAAGCATGCAGTCCTTACTCTTATGAGATTTCTTGATTTATATTCATGATTTCAGACTAACATTTTACTACCACGTTTTACAACCCTTACATACTCAGTATGTTCCAAGTACTGACCGCATACTCTATGCTATATCGTCTCATGACATAGGCTCGGGTGATCCCTCCAAGTCTTGTCACTCGCTTGCACTTGCTCAGTTCAGCTCCATCCTGCTTGGGTGATTCCTCATCATCCGAGGACATCTATCAGTTATGCTTGTAATGTTTTATTTAGTTTCAGACTTAGAGTTAGCTTGGGAATTGTCCCAGCATCTCATCAAATTGTAGAGGCTTTCAGACATAAACTTAGCATGTTTAGCCTTATTACTTAGCATTGTGATATTATCTTTTTTCATATTATTCTTTATGATATTAATAGTTTTGCTTATCCATGCTCATGTTAATTTCCAATTGATTATGCTCATAAGTCATGCTATGTATGTACTATGGGTTAACTTTGAGCCATTCATGGTTCTAGGTCTCGTATATTTTTCTTGGGTCTTGGTTGGGGTCGGGACTAACTTGGTATCAAAAAAACAGTTCTGGAGTGTCCTAGGATATCTAAAAGCCACATCAAGTAGAGTCTCTCCCATGGGTGTGAAGCGCGCCACACTTATGGGGAGGAGGCTAGGAGACATTTTAGGAAATTTCCCTTTTTCATGATCCATGTCACGCGATAAAGTATCTCTCTATTCCTATAACTCGTGCTATATGTGTTTGTAGAAATATGCCTCCACGTTGAGTAAATGGAAGGAGAAATTTCAATGCTAATGTCCATGGAAATGGAAATGGCAATAGAAAAGGGCATCATCTAGCCCCACAAGCTCTAAGAGATCCATTGCTCGAGTAGGTTACTAATGCTGAGTTTAGAGCAACATTTCAGATGTTAGAACAGGCCATGACCGCTTAGGTCAACTAGAAGGCAGTGGCTCATGTTCCCCAGAATGGGAATGCAGCAGCGTGAGAGTGCAAAACTTCCTTAGGATGAACCCACCTGAGTTTTTTGGGTCAAAAGTGGATGAGGACCCACATGAGTTTGTTGAGAAGGTGGATAAGATCACCCAAATTTTGGGGGAGATTAGAGAGAAGAGTGTAGATTTAGCCTCCTATTAGCTGAAGGAGGTTGCTCACATATAGTTCCAAACAGTGGAAGGAGAGCAGGGGAGTAGGAGCAGTTCCCCTAGGTTGGGATGAGTTTGTGACCGCTTTTTCGGACAAGTTCTTTCCTAGGGTGTTGAGAGAGGCAAAGGCAGCTAAGTTTGTCAATCTAAAGTAGAAAAAAAGGACTATTCAAGAGTATGCCTTGGAGTTTACCCAGTTATCCAAGTATGCACCGGAGATGGTTGCTGATCTAAGGGCTCGTATGAGCAAGTTTATGAATAGAGTGGAAGATTCATGGGTCAAAGAGTGCAGGACCACCATGTTGATAAATGCTATAGATTTCTCCTAGATGTTCATATATTCCTAGAAGATAGAGGCTGAGCAAATGAAGGAAAAGGAGAGAGAGACCCAGATGTCTCAGACAGGGAGTTATAGGCAGTTTTATAAGAGGTCCAGTGGTAGACATCGCCCTCAGTCCCACCAGAGGTTGTCAGCCCCTATCCCATCATTAGCCAGTGTTCCATCTAGACATAGGCATGACCAGAGGGGTAGAGCATCAGGCTCGAGAGGCCAGGGGAGCATAGTAGGATAGCGCACTTTTCCAGCTTGTAGGAAGTGTGGCCGGAAGCACCTCGGCGAGTGCTTGGTCAGTACTAATGGTTAAGATCTTGGGCATATTTATACGCCCAAGTGATACTCAAATGCATCATTTTGTCTTAATTTCCTAACAATGTTTGTGCATTCTCATGTAAATTGTAGGAAAGTGTGAATTTATACTAACCAACATGATTAGCGTTGTTTTGCAGGAAGGGGGAAACGTACTTTTATAGACTAAGATGCATGTTGGGAGGAATCGGAGATGGACTCGGGAGCGAGCAGGGAAATGACCAAGAAGCAAGGAATAAGAGGCTCCGCGATGGAAGCGTTTCACGGCTCCATCGCGGATGCATTCTATCGATTTAATTGGCAAAGATTTCAGGAGAGGGTCGCGTTCGTGCGCGTGGCATGTTGGACCTAATTACACGGAACTTGACATTCCAGTAAGGGTACGCATTTGTGCCGTGTCACATTGGTCAAGCTCCGCGTTGCATGTCGTGCACGTTGGGGATAATTACACCCAGACGACCAAATTCGAGGCTTGCCCGCGTTTGCAGGTGTCACGGGCGGTGCTCGCGATGCACTCGTAACACGTTACTGTCGGGGAAAAATTCCCACCGGTATAAATAGAACACTTAGGTTTATTTTTAATTATTCTGACTTGGTGGAGCAAGACGTGGGTTACGAGGCGGTTGAGGCCGAAAAGTAGGGTTTCTCTCTGTCTCTTTCTCCTTTCTTTCAATTGTTTACTTTATGATTTATTCATTTAACGATGTTTAATCCACAAATGAGTGGCTAATTTCACTGCCGAGGTTAGGAACAATTGTATTGAAATGTGATTGTTGATCATTTGGTTTTCATCTTTTCTTCCATGGTTGTTCTATTAATTCTTGTTCTTATTGCATTAATGTTTGGCCAATGTTGATGTAAATCTATAAGTTCGGTTTCACTCGAGAGAGCACGAAGTGGAAAGTTGTGAATTAATAGGATATGATCTGTTCTTTGTTTGGGAAAATTGAGAATTGATTTACCTTCGGGGATAGAAATATACACGAAAGTCGCATTATCAATTGTGGAATCGGTTTTGTATGGTAAGAACATGAATTGCTTGCTTTATCACGAAATGTAGGTGGAAGGTTCATGATTCTTAAGTTTGGTTAAATACGAGTTTTAATCCATAGCGTAAGTGAGACTAGCAACCGGAGAAAAGATTAACCAACTCGTATCGATAATTAATTTCTCTACATGTGCGTTTTAGCCTCGGCGCCTCATTCATAGTTCGGACTCACTTGTATATTAATTTTAGACTTAGTATAAAATTAGATAACAAAATATAAAAACTTTTCTATACATTGTTGTACTGCATTTTTAGAGGGGATTCTGATAAATTGACACTTGAGTAGATTTGGCCCCGTAGTCCAGTCCCAGGTCCCTTTTGTGGGATCGATACTTGGATTACTTGAGCCACTTACTACTTGTTCGACCACGTGCCTTTGCGTGATGTCACTCTTGAGCCTCATCACTGAATGCCATCTTTGGGGCGCGAGAACACGACGCCCATGTACTCGGCGAGTGATGCCTCCACCTGTGGATCTCCCGAGACGCACCTTGTGTGGAGCCCGTTCAACGGCTGTTGGAGTAGGCATAAGGAGAGGGCTACCATCGGAACATTGCCCTACTCACACGGATGAGCCGAAATGAGGAGAATGCATTTGAAAATGAGCATTCTGCCCTAATTTTGGGGGTGCACTATGACGAGATGTCACCCGGGATCGCGATATTAGCAATTGTATGCCACGATGAAAGGATGAGATCAATATTTGGGGCGGTGATCATATCCGCCATGAACAGAGCCCATTTGCATCAAGGGCACGAGTGCAGTTTGGTGGCGACCACGTTCGTGAGGGGCCTAGAGATTGAGGAAGAGGCCTGGATTACATCCGCGAGATGAGGCATGCAGTGAAGCGTCACAAAGACCAAGGCACCGACACCACTCACGGGCAGAGTTCTTACACTATCAGAGCGACTGCTCGAGATGATCGACCATGACGCATGTTGAGATCACGGTCTCGGTTGCGCATAGGCGAGGAGGCGGCGGCAGAGGATGGTGTGGCATTTCGACCTGAACTACCCTTTCGGCGAAAATGGATGGAATATGTCGGGTGGGCCCGGCTTTTGTGAAGCGGAGTGGAGGATGATGTCCCCACTAATAAGGAGGCAAATCGCGAGGATTCCGATGTTGAGTCGGAGGGCGACGGGGAGATTCGAACATGGGAGGCACGAGCGGCACGCGACGAAGTGGAATACTTTGATTGATCGAGGGAGTCTCACGACCCACTTTTGTGCTTTGTTGATTGTATGAACCTTTGGGGGCCCAGGTGTTCGGTTTTAAGTGTGGGGTGGGAAGTAGTTAGGTGGTGTTGGTTTTTGTCTTGATTTGTGTGTATATTCATGTTCTATTGTTGTGCTTGAACAAATTGTGACCATGTGCTTTGTGTGCATGTTTCGTATTGTAATTATCATTTTGAAGTTGTTGTGTCTTTGTTGAATGTTGTTAGCTAGTGTGTAAATATTTTTATCAATCATCGATATGTTTAAAAAAATTTCGTATTATTTTATGATTGGGTTTCTCGTATTTGTTTTCGATGCAGAAGTCAGTTGAAGGCCGAAGTCGTAAATAGTGATCGTTCCCTATGATGGATGGATGACGACGGAGTCTTAAGGCAAATGTAGTCGATAGGATTAGCTTTTTGTACGTCAATTTTTTGTTTGGTTGGTTGTATCCCATGCGTGTTGCTACTCTATGGATCGAGAAATTCTTGTTGCGTGTTGTACATGATATTTAGAATACAAGGTGATTCGTATGAAAGCATGCAATTTTGTACATATGAGATATACCTAGGCCATAGAATTCGATTAGGCTGATAACCCAGGCATGTTGAATTCTTGTAAGTAGCTGATTGAAGAGTACGTGAATATGTCTTGAGTCGAGCATGTGCAATGAGTGTCTAGTGAGGTCTGTTTGTTGTGTGTACGAAACGAAATAAAGGAGTGTAGTGTAGGAAAGGAGGTAGGCGTTTCTTTGTTTTAACCTAAATGCTTTTCTTTTTCGTACCCACCTCGAATGTCAAATCCTAGTTAGCCCATTGAGCCTTTAGCCTATGTTTTTTTCTTTTGTCGAAAAGATGTAAACCAAGCTAACCCTTTCTTTTTCATTATCAGTAAATCTAATCCTGACTCTTAGCGCTCAAAAAGAAAAAAATAATTTTCCCACCGGGTCAAGGAGTGAAATGGGTAAGAAACAAAAAAAAAGAGGAAAAGCAAAGTGAAAGTAAGAAAAAAGAGTCAAAGGTGCACTTGCCGGTTTAAAAAGAAAATAAAGATGTATAACTAATCTTTGTTGTTTAGTGCGAATTGTGCTTAAGAGAGAGTGGGGGACAAAAATAAGAAAGACTTCAAGAATGAGAGGAGGGAAGGAAGAAATAATGCCCGAGGAATGTGATGGGATGTGTTGAAAAAGCGCTTAAGGATGCTAGTTGCTATTATTGATTTAGCCAGAGTATATACTAGTTACGTAGCTTACATTACAACCCCCGTTAAAGTCCTACGTGATCTTACATCACGCGTCCTTATATTAGTGGAGTAATACACTAGAGGCAAGCCTATGATTCATGACACGATGCATGTGGTGTTTTGGGAGAGAGTGAAATTGTGTGTATATGCCCCTTGCATGAAATGTTTTAGAGTTCATGTGATTAAAAGGGAAATTCTCTTGTAATGTGAGGGCACATGCTTGACGAAAGAATGAATTTCATGTCGGATATCCTGGAGTCATTAATTTGCATGAGTTTGTCGATATCGGGCGATTCTTGAGTCTAGGAGGTCTTGATATGTCAAATGTCATTGTAATGATTACACTATGCATGGTTTCTTGATGATTTGTTAAATAATCGGTATAACAGTAGCTCAGTTAGCGAGCAGTATACATGATGGGGTGTCAATTGCATGAGGTGTAAGATTATTGTTAGAGGGCGAACAAGAT
Organism: Datura stramonium; assembly: GCA_018107945.1. NCBI lineage: Eukaryota > Viridiplantae > Streptophyta > Magnoliopsida > Solanales > Solanaceae > Datura > Datura stramonium. The sequence goes on from JACEIK010005907.1 coordinate 55,564, forward strand.
TTTAAGTGTGGGTTAAGTGATCTTGGGCATATTTATATGCCCAAAGTGATGCATCGTTTTTGTCTTAATTTCCTAACAATGTTTGTGCATTCTCATGTAAATTGTAGGAAAGTGTGAATTACTACTAACAAACATGATTAGCGTTGTTTTGCGGGAAAAAGCAGTGCTTTTTTATGGAGCTAAGATGCATGTAAGGAGTCATGTAGATGGACTCGGGAGCGAGCAAGGAAATGGCCAGGAAAGCAAGGAATAAAAGGGCTCAGTGATGGAGCGGGTGTCATATTGCCATCGCCCGGATGCATTCTATCGGAGAAATTGGTGGCAAAGATTTTCGAGAGAGGGTCCGCGTTCGTGCCGTGGCACGTTGGACCTAATTACCTGGAACTTGACATTCCGGTGAAGGTGCGCGTTCGCAGGTGTCACGTTGGGCAAGCTCGGCGTTGCATGTCGTGCCACGTTGGGGATAATTACTGGACGGCCAAATTCAGCTTCAGCGTTTGCAACGTGTCACGGGCGGTGCTCCGCGATACACTGTTACGTTGTATTATTAGGAAAAATTCCCACCGGAGTATAAATAGAACACTTAGGTTTATTTTTAATTGACCGACTTGGTGGAGCAAGAGCGTGGGTTACGAGCGGTTGAGGGGACGAAAATCTTAGGGTTTCTCTCTATCTCTTTCTCCTTTCTTTCAATTGTTTGTATGATTTACATTCATTTAACGATGTTTAATCCAAAATAATTGGCTAATTTCTTCTTTCGAGGTTAGGAACAATTGTATTGAAATGATTGTTGATCATTTGGTTTTTTCATCTTTTCTTCCATGGTTGTTCTATTAATTCTTGTTCTTCTTGCATTAATGTTTGGCCAATGTTGATGTAAATCTAAAAAGTCGGTTTCACTCTTTAGGAAACGCGAGAAATTGGAAAGTTGTGAATTAATAAGGATATGATCTTTTCTTAGTTTAAGTGAGAGTGAGTTACCTTCGGGATAGAAATATACACGAAAGTCGCATTATCAATTGTGGAATCGGTTTTGTATGGCTTGAACACTTAATTTTCTTCTTATCACGAAATGTAGGTGGAAGGTTCATGATTCTTAAGTTTGGTTAAATAACGGTTTTAATCCATAGGCGTAAAGTTCCGACTAGCAACCGGAGAAAAGATTAACCAACTCATTATCGGTAATTAATTTCTCTACATGTGCGTTTTAGCCTCGGCATGCTCCCACATTCATAGTTGAGACTCACTTGTATATTCATTTAGACTTAGTATAAATTTAGATAACAAAATATAAAAACTTTTCTTTACATTGTTATCTGCATTTTTAGAGTTACAGTAAATTGACACTTGAGTAGATTTGCCCCGTAGTCAGTCCACATTGGGAACGATACTTAGCTTACTTGAGCCACTTACTTGTTCGACCACGTGCACTTGCGTGTAGTCATCCCGGAGTATTGCAGAACGGGGTTGTTTTGGGTGTGGAAGGCCCGGACATGATCGGTGTGTGCTTCAATTGGAAACGGGCGACGGTAAATTGGGCCCTAACTACCACTTCGGCGGCTCGACCAATTCACCCATCTCGGTAGGGCGCCTCTTCTGATGCCGAGGTGACAATGAAAACGAATAGGTTCTATGCACTATCATCTAGTTAGGAGTAGGACGTCTCGTCAATGTAATACTTGTCAATTTATGAGTATTCCATCTTGATGTGTAATCTTTCTCGTAAACTTAAAGACTAGATCCAGGACGTAAATCGGGAAAATTTGGAAATTTGCGCTGCGATTGTCCACCGAGCGACTCACTGTGGATCTTGAGACCCTAACGACTTGTTAGGTCGGTCGTGGGAAGGAGGTCTAAGAAATGATAAGGGACCCGGGCGGCGTACCCAACGGATGACCTCACGAGTCTGTGGGTCCCACTGACCGTGAGGTCCCTTGTGGTCGAGCCGAGTCCAAGAATTTTAGGAGTTGGGCAATGTACTTGACGGATGAGTGACCATTAGTCGTGGTCTGTAACAATTAGGCCCCTCAAGGTGACCTATAGGGGAATGGGTAGTGTACTCAATGGGTTTGACCATGAGTCATGGTCGTCATCACGACCCGTTAGGGTCACACATCGGTTTTCGGCGATTTTCTAAGGGCTACTTAGTAATTTCCTACTCCTAAACTTCAAACTACATCATTTTAGTCATAATTTTAGACCTATTAATTGGGGGAAACGGTTCATTTTCATCCCACAGCTCTAAGTTTTGAAAAGTCATCGTAAGCTCCTCTCGGGAGCCCTTCAAGCAAGCCTAGGGTTTCCTCCATTGCGGCAGTTCAAGCTTTCTCCTTCAAGAAATTTCAACTTAGGTATGTGGGAATTCAACAAGGGAAATTGTTCATGCCTTGTGTCCCCCAAAACCCTCCATAGTTTCTCCAGTTTTAGCCGAGTTTTCAAATACGAAGAAATTATATGTTATTATTTGTTAATTTCACATGGAAGATGACATCCTTTCTTATTATTGATATGATCTCTATCAATTCTTACCTAAATTGTTGATGTTTTTGCCAAAGTGAATTTAAGCCCTAAATTTTTTAGTAAAGACTATTTGTGTGTTAAATTTCATCTAGTTTGTGAAGTGTGATTTGGGATGAATTTTCTAGTATTTCTTATTGTTTATATGTTGAGTAAATACTCCATTGATAAGAATGATTTTAGCCTTGTCGGATAAGATTTCTTTAATTCTACAAATTTTGCCATATTATGCAATTCTTGTGTTGTTGGAATAAGTTGGGTTCTCTATTAGCTTCTTAGTAGTTCGGTTCGGTTAGAACATAGAACTTTGTTCGAACTATTCGGAATTTTTCAGCGATCGGTTTGACTTTAGTCTTTTCTGGCAGTGTCGCCTCCCAGTGCCAGAATCGGACTCGAGAACTTACTTTCTTTGGTCCACTGGGGAGGTCATGACACTTTAGATAAACTATGCATAAATAGCTTTGACTAGCCTTGGGACCCCGAGACATATTACAGTTTGTTCTTAAATGGTTATGACACTTCCAGATAGGCAAATCTAACAGTTTAGAACCAGGTTCAAAGAATGCGGTCGATAAGACTCTCGGGGGTACTTTTAGTCATGTATCACGGCTTGTCTTGAATCCGGTTTGAGCTATCATCTTTAATGACGTAGTTTAGGAATTCAGTAGGGAGTAAGGACTTGGCAGAGGTGGATAGGGTTCCGGTTCACCGGAGTTCCAAAACTACGTTTTCCGAGCGTGAGTTACGGTATTTATTAGCTTGATTGGCCCCCGAGACTTATGCTTGATCACCCGGTTCATGCCTTTATACACGGCAAGGTATGTTATGTCCCTCTTAGGTAAATTTATATACATGTCGAACTCACATAGCTAATGGTTATATGTTGGTTATAGACTCTCCAACAGTCGGTCGGTCCCGACTTGAGAATAAGCCTTTCATTTCGGACCGGTATCTCATTTCGAACTTTAAGACTTAGGGTATGTCCGCTGACCATCGGAAAAGGTCATCTTGACCATTTGAGTTTCATACCCAGTGGTTCGTTCAGTATATTAATTGGTCATTGCATGTCATTTTAGTTATTTATATTCAGTATGTCTTCTCTCACTTACTCGGTACATTCAGAAATCTTGATGCATACTTTATGTTGTATCGTTTTGTAGTACGGTGGCCGAGGTTCTCATACTCGGCCCTTTGTTAGTCTCTGCGGTTTAGATCCTCCACCTCGGTAGTTGAAGTGTGAGTCCTCATCATTCAAGGGCCTTATTTCATTTCTTTCAGTTAGTTCATTATTTTTAGCTAGACTAGGTTAGTTTGGGGGTGAGTCCTCATCATTCAAGGGCCTTATTTCATTTCTTTCAGTTAGTTCATTATTTTTAGCTAGACTTACAGTTAGCTGGGGGCTTGTCCTAGCAACTCATTAGTTAGAGGGCTTTTAGACACAGAATTAATTTCAGACTTCAAATTTCTTAAACTTTATATTTTCAGTTTTTTTTCATAAATGCTTTTATGCTATTATTTCAAAGCTTCCTCTATATTTGTTTTACTAAGAATACCAGTGTATGATAGACCAGGGGTTGACATAGGGTCACTTGTGGCTTCAAGTATCATGTCCCATCTGAGGTGTAGACTCAGGGCATGACATGATGTGTATGCATTGTTAGTTCCAGGGGATACTTTATCTTTCGTGACTCCTTATATTGTTGTTAGTTTTAGAGTCAATCCTGCAATCATGTCAGAACCCTTTTTTGTCTCTACTCCTGTCGGTGAGTCAATTTTAGCTCGAAGGGTATACAAAAATTACTCTATCATGATTCTTCAAAAAGTCACCTCAGCCGACTTAGTGGAGCTAGATATAATCGATTTTTATGTTATATTCTATATGGATTGAAACATGCATGTTATGCCTCAGTCAATTGTAGAAAACCATTCAGTAGAGTTTCGATTTTTGGGTGATCCAATCCTAGAGTGGAAGGGTTATTCATTTGTGCCTGTAGGTTGCTTTATTTCCTACCTCAAGGCTAGGGAGATGATCTCCAAGGGCTTTGTGTACCATTTAGTTTTGGTTAATGATGCTACATTAGAAACCCCGACTCTTCAGTCAGTTACTATAGTATGTGAGTATCCAAAGGTATTTCTAGATGATCTACCAGGAGTCCCTCCTGAGCGGGAGATTGACTTTGGTATTGACCTTCTCCCTGATACTCAACCTATATCCATTCCTCCTTACAGAATGTCTCTAGCTGAGCTAAAGGAGTTGAAAGAGCAGTTGAAGGATCTCCTAGATAAGGGTTTCATCAAGCCTAGTAAATCCCCGTGGGATGCTCCAGTTCTCTTTGTCTAGATGAAGGATGGTTCCCTTAGGATGTGCATTGATTATCGGCAGTTGAATAAGGCCACAATCAAGAATAAGTATCCCCTCCCCATGATTGATAACTTGATTGACTAGTTTCAATGTGCTAAGTGTTTTTCAAATATAGACCTCAAATCTGGCTATCACAAGCTCAGAGCTAGAGAGAGCGACATTCCAAAGACACCTTCAGGACTCGGTATGGTCACTATGAGTTCGTAGCTATGTCTTTTGGACAAAAAAATTCTCTTGTAGCTTTTATGGACTTGATGAACAAGGTGTTCAAGCAATATTTGTATATGTTCGTGATTATATTCATAGATGATATTCTCATATACTCTCAAAGCGACGAGGAGCATGCCACTCATTTGAGGATTGTGTTGTAGAGTCTCAAGGATTGCCAGTTATTTCTTAAATTCAGCAAGTGTGATTTTTAGCTGAACTCAGTAGCCTTTTTAGGCCATGTAGTGTCTAGTGAGGGTGTGCAGGTGGACTCTCAAAAGATAGAATCAGTGAAGAATTAGCCTAGACCTATCAGTCCTTCAGATATTAGGAGCTTTTCAGGATTAATTGGCTACTATAGGAGGTTCATAAAGGGATTTTCATCCATTGTAACACCATTCTCTAAGTTCACCCAGAAAAAGGTCAAATTTCAGTAGTCGGATGCTTGTGAGAAGAGTTTTCAGGAGTTAAAGACTCGACTTACTTCAGCCCTAGTATTGACCCTACAGAAGGGCACGGATGGTTTTATTGTGTATTGTGATTCTTCTAGGGTTTGTCTTGGTTGTTTATTGATGCATCATGATAAGGTCATTGTGTATGCCTCTAGATAGCTTAAGACTCACGAGAGAAATTAACTGATGCATGATAAAGAGTTGGAGGTTGTGGTGTTTGCTTTAAAAATTTGGAGGAATTATTTGTATGGGGGTGCATGTGGATGTGTTTACGGACTACAAGAGCCTTTAGTACATGTTCACTCAGAAGGACCTCAATTTGCGGCAAAAAAGATGGTTTGAGCTTCTCAAGGACTATGACATAAATGTCCTTTATCATCTGAGCAAGGATAATGTAGCAGCGGATGCACTTTGTAGTTTGTCCACGGAGAGTGTGTCTCATGTAAAGAATGTGAGGAAGGAGTTGGCAAAGGATATCCGTAGGCTTTCTTGTTTTGGGTTTGCCTTACAAATTAGACGTATGGCGGTATTATTATTAAGAATGGGTTGGAATCTTTATTGGTGACAGAAGTTAAAGCTACACAAGATGAGAATCCTATCTTTGTGAAGCTGAAGGAAGTTTTCCAAAATTAGAAGATGGAGGTTTTCTCCCAAGGGGGAGATGGTGAACTCTTATATCAGGGTCGATTATGTGTGCCCACAGTGGATGACTTGAGAGAGTGGATGTTGAGCAAGGCTCAAGGTCCTCAATACTCTATCCATCCAGGTGCCACCAAGATGTATTGTGACCTACTAAAAATCTATTAGTGGAATGGCATGAAGATGGAAATAGCAGAGTTTGTGGTGAGTGTCCGAATTGCCAATAGGTGAATGTTGCGCAATAGAGACCTGGAGGTATGCTTCAGGATGTTAGTATTCCTACTTGGAAATGGGAAGAGATAAATATGGACTTCATTATAGGTTTTCCTCGTACCCTACAATAGTATGACTCTATATGGGTGATTGTGTATTGGTTGACCCAATCAGCCCATTACTTACCAATCAAAACTATTGACTCAACTGAGGAAAATGCTAGATTGTACATTTGTGAGTTAGTTTATTTTCATGGAGTTCCTTTGTCCATCACCTCATATAGGGGTACTCAATTCACCTCTCAGTTTTAGAGGTCGTTTCAAAGAGGCCTTGGTACTCAAGTGAAGCTTAGCACAACTTTCCACCCACAGACAGATGGTAAGCCCGTGTAGACCATTCATACTCTTAAGGATATGTTAAGAGTGTGTGAGATTGATATCAAAGGTAGTTGGATGATCACTTGCATCTCATTAAGTTTGCCTGCAATAATAGTTATCACTCCAGCATTCAGATGACTCCATTTGAGGCTCTTTATTGGCGGAGGTGTAGATCACCTATTGCATGGTTTGAGGTAGGTAAGGCTACGTCAGTTCATGAGGCTACGAAAAAGGTTCGGCTTATTAAAGAAATGCTAAAAACAACCCAGAGCCATAAAAAATCTTATGCGGTTGTTAGGCAAAGAGAGATTGAATTCGAGGTTGAAGATTGGGTGTTTCTGAAGGTGTCTCCCATGAAAGAAGTGATGAGGTTCAGAAAGAAAGGGAAGTTTAGTCCCTGATATATCTGTCCTTAGAGGATTTTGACGTGAGTTGGCATATGAGTTGGAGCTATCAACAGAGTTAGCTTCTGTGCATCCAGTTTTCCATGTATCGTTGTTAAAGAAATGCATTGGTACCCTAGCCTTTGTTATTCCGATGGAGAGCATAGGTGTGAAGGATAGCCTTACCTATGAGGAGCTTCCGGTTGAGATCCTTGATCATTGGTTCAAAAGTTGAGAAACAAGGAAGTAGCCTCAGTGAAGGTGTCGTGGAGAAATCAGCTTGTTAAGGGAGCTACATTGGAAGCCGAAGCTGATATGATTGCTAAATATCCATATCTTTTCCCTTCCATTTCAGTTCCAACATGGGGTACCAATTGCGTCCTTAGTAATCTATTCTCTTTCATTTTAAGTTCATGTCTCTATGTTCCTTTCATATTATAGCATACATGTATGTTTCATTAATTCAGTTCAGCCATGTATATTAGTCCGGAGTTAGTCATTCCGTCAGTTTTAAGCTATAGTTATTTAGTTTTGGGGTTGTAGTTCCTTCCCATCCTTTTAGTATGGTTAACCTATATTCAAGGATGAATGTTTCCAAGGGAAAGATAATGTAACACCCTAAAAGTGTTATTCCTTGAGAATTCAAGAATTAGACCCGGAAGTGAATCAGAGAAAAACTGGAAAATGTTGCAGCAGTTGCAGAATGAGTCATTGAATGACTCGTAAGGAGACCCCATGAGTCGTCAGGTGACTCGTGGGAAGGCCTGGAAGGATGAGGAACTCAAGGTCCCCACAGGCGATGTAACGACTCATGGTCAGACACCACGAGTCGTCATGTCAGTCGTGGGGTGATTCTAGAGGAAGATTGGAAAATTGATCTAGTGCACTTGACGGGAAATGGAAATGAGTCATGGCTACTGGGGATGAGTCGTCATGTCACTCTTTAGGAGCCCCAGCATAACATTTATCCAATGAACCTAACGAGCGAACCAACAAATCATGAGCCCTGGCGATGAGTCATCGGGTCGTCCATTAGAACCCCCTAACAGTTATTTTCAGCGATTTCAATAAGGGCTTTTCTGTAATTCCTAAGTTCTAAAGGCCTATACTACATCATTTTAAGCTCGTAATAGAGGGTTTTTATCAGAGGAAAACCCATCTAAGGCCATTACTTTCATGCATGCAAGGTTGGGGTTTGAGGAGAAGACTCAAGGTGAACTTTTAAGGTTTCCAATTGGAATATCAGTTGGGCAATTAGGAAGAGTTAGGATTCTTCAATCCCAAGTATGTAAGGCTATGAGTGGGTGCTTCCTTCCGCACCCAAGCCCATTCCCTATAAATTTGTGATTGGTTGGTGATGATCAAGTATGGGTTTTCATTCACTTGTGTGATTCTTACATCTCTACTCATGCGTATGATTAAATTGAGTTGATATTGGTGATTTGCTGAGCTCGACCGGATTCTAACTTAATTTATTTTACAAAATTATCTTTCTAAAATTGCATCTAAAATGCCCATGTATGGATAGTTCATAGTAGAATGTGATGATGATAGAATAGATGATGAAAATCATGTTTCCAACCTTACCCATGATTTTGATGATGTTTTCAAAAAAGGTTAAGTAGACCCAAGTATGATAGAGCTTTGGGTGATGCCCATATGATGTTTTCAAATAGTGATTTCCCCCGACATGAGCTTACCACATGGTTGAGATGAAATTTTCCTTTAACCCTTATTATGAATTCTAGCTTGTGGTATGTTTTAAAGTAAAGTCTTCTCTATGCGTAAATTCTTAATTGATATGTATATTATTGTCGAGCTTTGTCAAGGACAATGTTAAGCTTCATTTCACATGATGTTAAGTCTAACTATGATTTCATAATGAGCTTTGTCAATAGAAAATGTTAAGCTTCGTTTCATACGATGTTGAGTTTATGCATGATTTCATGATGAGCTTCGTCACTAGACGATGTTGATCTTTGTATTTATATGATGTAGAGCATTGCATGTTTTGGGAGAAGAGTCTAGCACCGAGCGGGCTAAGGGTCCACTACCCTATGCCCCAGAACTATGCACCAAAGTAGGTTGATACTATTATATTATTAGGACCTCCCTTGTGAGCTATCCCCGTCCCGATTAACCCTTTAGCTTGATATCGATATCATGGTATCGTCCATCGTCCTAGCAAGGTTATGGACAACTCTACCCACTTGAGTGTGATAGTTGGGACCACGTAAGCTCTATCGTGGTATGTTGATTATGCGACAAGTCTCCCACTATCTATATCATTCAGATTTGCATACTCTTTACTGAGAATGACTACTTATGCATGTGTGTTCATAAAGTAAGGTTTGACTCATCGTTTAATTTTTTAATATAAATGTTATGTTTCAGCTTTGAGTCATTCGAGTCAATCTTGATGTTCTAAAGCTATGCATGGTCATGTTATGTTAAGAGTATGATCACAGAATGATTGCATATAGCATTCTATTTTCACTCAAAAGCTTATGACATGTCTTGGAATGTTTTAAATGATTTATTTACTTAAGCGGTTCTATTTAACTTGCATACTCGGTACATTCCACGTACTAACCGCATACTTCCTATGCTGCATCATTTCATGATGTAGGATCCGGTTGTCAGGTCTAGCCCCATTCATAGCCGCTTATCAGAGTCAGTACCTTCTTGGTTGGTGAGTCCTCATCCTTCGAGGAATAGACTTTTATTTATCTTGGTTGTTCTTTTCGTTTTAGTATTGTTGAGCTAGTTAGGGGCGTTGTCCCATCAGCTCGTCCAGATTAGAGGCTTATCAGACTTAGACATGTAGTCAGCTTCAGAAGTTCATTCTGTTGTTATGCTAAGTTAGACTTCCACTGAGTTTATAATTATGTTTTCTTCATGTTTATTGAATGAGTTAGTGAATGCTTGTTCCATGGGTCGAATTGGGGTCTCTCGGGGTCCCTTGTCCTGTGTCTACGATCCGGGTCTATGCTCGAGTTGTGTCAAACTTGGTATCAGAGCCATAGGTTTGAAGTGTCCTAGGGATTCTGAAATTCTCATTAAGTAGAGTCTTTTTCATGAGTGTGAAGCACACCACACTTATGACGAAGAGGCTACAAAACTGTCTAGGAAATGTTCCCATCTTTCATGATCTATGTCGTGCGATGGAGAGTCTTTCTATCCCTCTAATTTGTGCTATTCGCGATTGCAGAATCATGGCTCCTCGAAGGATGAATTGGAGGAGGAATGGAGATGGTGAAGGCCATGAGGATGGCATGGGTCATGGGCATCAGTAGGTCCCACCAGTTCAGGAGCCTCTAGCACTGGAGCAAGCTGCTCATGCTGAGTTTTGGGCCGCTATCCAGATGCTTGCACAGGCCTTGACCGCTCAGGTCAATAAGCAGGCTATTGCGCATGTTCCGCAGAATGGTAGTGCAGCAGCGACTCGAGTCAGGGACTTCTTAAAGATGAACCTGCCAGAGTTTCTTGGGTCCAAGGTAGATGAAGACCCACATGAATTCGCGGATGAGGTTATCAAGATCACCCAAGTCATGGGGGTGAGTAGTGTTGAGTGCACAGAGTTTGCCTCCTACCAGTTGAAGGGGGTTGCACATATCTAGTTCCGTCAATGGAAGGATAGTAGGGTTGCCGGAGCAGGTCTGGTCACTTTGGAAGAGTTCCATGTTGCATTCCTGGATCGATTCTTCCCTCCGGAGATGAGGGAGCTGAAGGCAGCTGAGCTTGTAAATCATAAGCAAGGGAGGATGACAGTATTAGAGTATTCCCTTGAGTTCAACCGCCTATCGAAGTATGCTCCTATGTTAGTGGCTGATGAGAGGGCGCGAGTAAGCAGGTTTGTGCATGGGATAGCAGGTTACTTGGATAGGAATACAGGATTGCTATGCTCCATCAGGACATGGACTTTTCTCGGGTGGTGTTGTACGCCCAGCAGATGGAGGCGGCACATGCAAGGGAGAGGGAGGCCAAAAGGGCCAGGACCAAGGGCCACAGGTTTTCACAGCAAAGGTCCGGTGGTGGGCATCAACAATAGACCCACCAGGCCTCATCAGTCCTAGCATCTTCAGCACTAAGTGTGCCATCTAGGCCCAGACATGAGCAGAGAGGGAGAACGTCATGCTCGAGGGGTTAGAGAAGTAGGCCCACAGACTCTAGCACTCCAGCTTGTCGCAGGTGTGGCCGAGGGCACACAGGCCAGTGTTTGGCAGGGTCAGGAGCTTGTTTTGGGTGTGGGCAGCCTGGACATATGCTCAGAGATTGTCCCGCAGCGAGACAAGATCAGGTTGGGAACCGAGGCCCAGCTTTGAGTTCAGTAGCCCCTCCCCCACACATAGCACATTAGGGGGCGTCTACTAGCGCAGCTGGCGGGCAGTGCCAGAACAGATTCTATGCCTTTGCCACTCGCCAGGTGCAGGAGGCCTCACCAGATGTGGTCACCGGTATGCTGAGAGACTTTCATGTTGATGTATATGCATTGCTAGATTCGAGGGCGACCATATCTTTTGTGACACCATATATAGCCAGTAGCTTTGGAGTTAGTCCCGATGTCATATCAGAGCCCTTCTCAGTTTCTACTCCAGTAGGTGACTCAGTTATAGTTAGACGGGTGTATAGAGAATTCTTGGTATCAGCTCTTCATAAGGTCACCTCAGCAGACTTGATAGAGTTAGCCATGATCGATTTTGATGTTATTCTCTGCATGGGTTGGCTATTTGCATGCTATGCTTCAGATAATTGTAGGACCCGGTCAGTAGTGTTCAGATTTCCGGGTGAGCCTGTCTTAGAATGGGAGGGTAGTTCAGCCATGCCCGTAGGGCAATTTATTTCCTACCTTAAGGCCAGGAAGATGATTTCTAGGGATTGCATGTATCATTTGGTTAGGGTCAAGGACGTTGATTCCAAGGCCCTGGCATCTAGTCAGTCCCAGTAGTACGTGAGTATCCAGAGGTCTTTCTGAATGAATTGCCAAGTATTCCTCCCGAGCGGGAGATTGACTACGGTATTGACCTCCTTCCCGATACGTAGCCTATATCTATTCCACCCTACAAGATGGATCCTGTCGAGCTAAAAGAGTTGAAGGATCAGTTAAATGATTTTCTAAATAAGGGCTTTATTAGACCGAGCCAGTCTCCATGGGGTGCACCAGTATTATTTGTTCGGAAGAAAGATGGTTCCCTTCATATGTCCATTGATTATCGACAGTTGAACAAAGTCACTATCAAGAACAGGTATCCCTTACCCTGGATTGATGATTTGTTCGATCAGCTTTAGGGTGCCAAACGCTTCTCCAAGATTGACCTCAGGTCCGGGTATCACCAGCTCAGAGTTCGGGAGAGTGACATCCTGAAGACTACTTTCAGGACTCGGTATGGTCACTACGAATTTTTTGTTATGTCTTTTGGGCTAACCAATGCTCCTGCAGCTTTTATGGACCTTATGAACAGGGTGTTCAATCCATATTTGGACATGTTCGTGATCGTGTTCATTGATGACATCGTAATATACTCTCGGAGCGAGGAGGAGCATGTTGCTCACCTAAGAGTAGTGCTTCAGACAATCAAGGATCGCCAATTGTACACAAAGTTCAGAAAGTGTGAGTTTTGGTTGGACTCTGTGGCATTCTTGGGCCATGTGGCGTCTAGCGAAGGCATAAAAGTAGATTCGCAGAAAATTGAGGTGGTGAAGAATTGGCCCAGACCGGTGAATCCTTCGGATATTCAGAGATTCTTGGGCTTAGTTGGCTACTACCGGAGGTTTGTTGAAGGTCTCTCATCCATTGCATCGCCTTTGACTAAGTTGACTCAGAAGAAGGTAAAGTTTCAATGGTCGGAGGCTTGTGAGAAAAGCTTCCAAGAGTTGAAAACTCGACTTACTTCAGCACCAGCGTTGACCCTACCCGAGGGTACCGATGGGTTCGTGGTGTATTGTGATGCTTCCAGAGTCATACTTGGGTGTGTATTGATGCAGCGTAGGAGGGTGATAACTTATGCCTCTTGACAACTGAAAGTACATGAAAAGAATTAGCCAATCCATGATCTTGAGTTGGCTGCAGTGGTGTTTGCATTGAAGGTATGGTGGCATTACTTGTATGGGATCCACGTGAATGTATTTACGAATCACAAGATCTTGCAATATGTGTTCACACAGAAGGATCTAAATCTTCGGCAAAGGAGGTGGTTGGAGTTACTTAAGGATTGTGACATGAGTGTCCTTTCCCACTCGGGAAAGGCTAATGTGGTTGCGGATGCGCTTAGTATGCTCTTAATGGAGAGTGTGTCCCACGTGTATGAGGGAAAGACGGAGTTGGTGAAAGATGTCCACCGACTTGATGAGCTAGGAGTTAGATTGATCGACTCGACCGAGGGCGGTATTGTTATGCATAATGGGTCAGAATCGTCCTTGGTAGTTGATGTTAAATCCAAGCAAGAGGAGGATCAGATATTGAGGAAGCTAAAGGAGGCAGTGCAGAGTCAAAAAGTGGAGGTCTTCTCCCAAGGTGGAGATGGTGTGCTACGATACCAAGGTCAACTATGTGTTCCGGATGTTGACAATTTGAGATTTCTTATATTACATGAGGCACATGGTACTAGATATTCCATTCATCCAGGATCGATGAATTTGTATCGGGATTTACGAGAAATCTATTAGTGGGATGGTATGAAGAAGGATATTGCGAAGTTCGTAGAAAAATGTCCAAACTATCAGCAAGTGAAGGTCGAGCATCAAAGAAGTGGAGGTGTACTTCAGGATATTACCATTCCCACTAGGAAGTGGGAAGAAATCAATATGGACTTCATTACAGGTCTACCCTATACTCACTGGCAATACGACTCTATTTGGGTAGTGGTGGGCAGGTTGACCAAGGCTGCACACTTCCTACCGGTCAAGACCACGGATTCAGTAGACGAGTATGTTAAGTTTTATATTAGGGAGTTGGTTCGGCTTCACGAAGTTCCCTTGTCTATTATTTCGGACCGAGGTACTCAGTTTACTTCTTAATTCTGGCGTTCGTTTCAAAAGGGGCTCGGGACTCAGGTTAAGCTAAGCATGGCTTTTTATCCTCAAAGGGACGGCCAAGCAGAACGAACCATTCAGACTCTTGAGGATATGTTGAGGGAATGTGTTATGGATTCCAAAAGTAGTTTGGATGATCATTTTCCCTTGATCGAGTTTTCTTATAATAATAGTTACCACTCTAGTATCCAGATGGCACCATTCGAGGCCCTCTACAGGGAAAGGTGTAAGTCTCCCGTCGGATGGTTCAAGGTTGGTGAGGCAGTAATGGTAGGACTAGATTCGATTCATGAGGAGATTGTGAAGGTTCAGTTGATAAGGGACCGGTTGAAAATAGCACAGAGTCGTCAGAAATCGTATGCTGATGTGAGGAGAGGAGAATTGGAGTTTGGTGTAGACGATTGGGTGTTTCTGAAGGTATCTCCCATGAAGGGAGTCATGCAGTTCGGAAAGAAAGGTAAACTCAGTCCCCGCTATGTAGGCCCCTACCGGGTTGTAAGAAGAGTTGGTAGGGTAGTGTATGAGTTGGACTTGCCTTCAGAATTGGTTTCAGTTCATCCCGTGTTCCATGTATCACTTTTGAAAAAGTGCTTAGCAGATCCAGCCTTGGTAGTTCTGGTAGACAGCATTGGTGTGAAAGACAGCCTCAGTTATGAAGAAATTTCAGTTGAAATTTTGGATCGACAAGTTCGAAGGCTGAGGAACAAAGAGGTATCTTCACTTAAGGTTTTATGGAGGAATCAGCATGTTGAAGGAGCTACACGGGAGGCCGAAGCAGACATGATGGCTAGATACCCACATTTGTTCTATACCGGCTCAGTTCCGACTTGAGGTATTAGTTTATGATAAAAGTATGTGATTCCTGCATTTAGTTCATCTATGTGGTTCATTTTGGAGGTAGTCATTCCGTGAAATTTCAGTTAAAATAATCAGTATCGAAGTATGATAATTGTTGTTTCTATTTCCTAGTTGTTTCTAATATTCGAGTATGAATGTTCGCATGGGGGAGATATTTTTATACCCCGAGATTTCAAGAATAGGACCCAGAAGTGAATCAGAGAAAAACAGGAAAATGTTGCAGCAGTTGCATAAAGAGTCACTGAACGACTCGTGAGGATACCCCGCGAGTCGTCAGGTGACTCGTGTGAAGGCCTGGAAGGATGAGGGACTTGAGTTCCCCACAGGAGATGTAACGATTCGTGGTCAGACAGCACGAGTCGTCATGTAAATAGTGGGGTGGTTCTAGAGGAAGATTGGAAAATTGATCCAGTGCACTTAACGGAAAGTGTCAGCGTGTCGTGGATGCTGGGGATGAGTCGTCATGTCACTCATTAGGAGCCCCAGCATACCATTTATCTAGTGAACCTGACAAGTGAACCAACGAATCGTGAGCCCTAGCGACGAATCGTCGGGTCGTCCATTAGGACCCTCTGATAGTTATTTTCAGCGATTTCAGTAAGGGCTTTTTCATAATTCCTAAGTTCTAAGGGACTATACTACGTCGTTTTAAGCTCGTAATAGAGGGTTTAGTGCAGTTCAGTTAAAATGTTAGAATACTCAAAGTCAGTCAAAAATGTCAGCTGATCAGTTTGACTACAGAAATTGCTCGAGGTGTCAGTAGTACCTCCCAATTATAAGAATCAGACTCAGAACTCAGTTTTAGTGGTTCACTAGGTGGTCATGACACTTTCAAATAAGCAGCTCTGACCAGCCTTAGGACCCCAGTTAAAGATTGCAGCTTGTTCTTTTGACGGTTATGTCGCTTCTAAATAAACAGCTCTGACCACTCTAAGAATCCAGTTCCAGAATCCAGCCCGATAAGACTCTCAAGGTGCTTTCAGATAGGTATTCCTGACTAGTCTTGGGCCCTAGTTTCGAGTTATCATCTTAGTATTTAGTCTAGGACTACCCAGTGGGAGTAGGACTTAGCACCGAATGGACCGGGGTTTTAGTGCACCCAGTTTCCTAGAACTATGTTGCAACCGTAGGTTTCAGTTTTATTGGCCTCATGGCCCTAGAATCTTGTGACCACCCAGTTCATGCCTCTATACCCTGGCAAGGTATATTGTGTGCTCCAATAGGGTGTATACATCTGACTCCGCGTCTTGCTCACGTGGTTATATGTTGGTTATAAACTCTTCCACTAGTCAGTTCAGTCTCAGTTTAGTATAGTTCAGCTCAGTCTCAGCTTAGCTCAGTTCATAACAGTTTTAGACTACTCACTACTGTCACGGCCCACCTAGGGAGGCATGATTGGCACCTAGTGCCATACTGGAATCTGGATTAACCTGACTGGCCTGGTGCACTACTGGTGCAAGCCTGCAACTTAATTCAAGAAATCAGCGAGCTATATCTCGGCTGTAAATACAGCCTCTGGACGACAAGGCCACCTGTAAAAGAAGACAGCTAACTACCACCAACACAATAACAGGGGTCCTATGTGGGCCGATAAGACCACCATGTTGTCTAGTATAAATGAAATGAAATCAGGCAACTAAACTACGTTGTAGTCGATGAGGCTACTAACTGACAGCTAAACAATGCCTCACACGGCCAATGCATGAAATAAAACATGGCCCCACATGGCCAACAACAAAAGCTAATTGTTGGAAATTTGTAGCCTGCAAGCCTCTAAGAGTGGAATAACTGTTGAGACAGGGCCCCGACCTACCCATAAACTGTACAACAAAAGAACAAACCTCTTCTAACTATCAACTCCAGAGGAAAGGAGCTGAATAAACTATTAACTCCAGCCGATGGCTAAGAATACCCCGAACTGCGTCTATCTGCACATGTAGGCAAGTAATGTAGTGCCCCAAGTATGGGTGTCAGTACAATATGTACTGAATATGTAAGGCAGTAAGATAATAACTGAATGAAAATTGATAAAACTGAAGCAATCATGAAGAAGGGTAAGAGTTTAACTTGTACGGTCTCACCATCTGAAACATCTAACTAACATGCATACATACACAAATAAGAACCTAACCGTGCCCCCATAATCCTAGAAGGTACAAACAACAGAGAATAACCAACCTGGGCCCCCATAAGCCCGACAAGTTCTAACAATGTACACTCCACTATTTGGCTACTAAAGGTTCATAACATATTGTAACTCAGGAGTACTCGTTCTCTGAAACTGCATATGTGTCTGAACTGTCATGGCTATGTAACTGGACCTCGAGCCTTGGCTCGATTATGGGTCTTAATATAATCTCTGATAACTGGACCCCGGGCTTTGGCCTGACTATGGGTCATAATGTGACTGCTGTAACTGGATCCCGAGCCTTAGCTCGACTATGGATCATACTGTAGCTGATGTGACTGGGCCCCAAGCCTTGGCTCGACTATGGGCCGTAATGTAACTGTTTTGGCTGGATCTAGAGCCTTGGCTCGACTATGGGTCATAATATAAGCTCTGAAGACTAGATACGGCCCTCACGGCCTTACTCTGGTCCCTCTAGACATCATATTTATCCTACCGGCATAATCCTATAGGCAATAGCATCCAAACCCCAAATATCATATATGACAATCAAGCTGGCTATAGTTAACTCTTACGAGGGTTACTATATCATCGCTATCGTCTCAACTCAATTCATAATAGCTGACCACATTGAGTTCACTCTGAAGTACTATAGATACACAAGGCATACTAACTCTATGAAAAAAAGTAACTTGCCGAAAAGGATAGCCTTACATACCTTGAGTGCCGACTTTCATTTAACTGGTGAGTTTCAACTTGTAACCGGTGTTCCTATCTAACTGAAGCCCTGATATTGAGAGAATAGGGCCAATTTCAATACTAGATTCGAAAAATAATGATAACTTTCGATAAGAGTAGAAACAATAACTTACTTCAAGTAACTCGGCGAAAACCTATAATTTCCCGAGAGTTCATAAGGGAGAAGTGTTTACCTAATGCCTGTGGCCGATTAGGACTCAATTTGAAACAATTCTGACAAATTTTACCTGGTGGAGCTTCTATTTTTCGACTGAATTTTTGAGAAATAACTCCGTAGTAATGTTTCCTATAGGTCTAGAACTCGTTACCCAAAGTTAATTTAAGTTTTGACGGTGTTTGGTAACGTAATCGGATGAAACTTTGTTGAAAGTTGCGTGGGTTCTCTACTCTGGCTAAAATCTCATTTGTTATCTATTAGAATTGAACAATGTGATNNNATATATAAAATACAGGTGGTGGTATGGGGTATGCTTCGCTCTGCTCATCGCACCAAGGGCTTAGCGCTCCGCGTCTCTCAAGGCGCCAGCAGGCTTGGCGCGCTGCGCTGGACAGTGCACTGCTGACTGGCACTTCGTGCTGGCCTTGTGCTCGCTGGTCCCGTCTGACCCCACTTCTGAGGCTTTTCCTACATGCGTCAAGCTCTCTTTATTAATCACAAGTCCACGCGTACGCCTACCACCAATAGCTTTTTAAGGGGTGTAACATCCTCCCCCCTTAGGAACATTCATCCTCGAATGCCATCTTCAGGCTCAATGGAGTCAACTCTTTTAACTAGTACATAGAATAATTTTGGTAGAGTCTCCTCTATAATATGGACTATCTAGAAACATGAAATGCAGAAAAGTCCAGCATAGGCCTCTCACAGGACGCTATAAACAATTAATCCACAACTAAAAGGTAGCTAACTAGGCAGTACTGACAACATAAGTAGTAAAATAACAATTGAATAACAATATCACATTAACTGTATAATCTGAATCAATCCTAGAACAAGTGAGGATATCTAAATATCATGTCGTCCTCAGTTTCCCAGGTCATTTCTTCTTTATTTCTGTTCCTCCATAGTACTTTAACAGAGGCGACGTCTTTAGTTCTCAATCTATGATCCTGTCTATCTAATATTGCAACTGGAATTTCTTTGTAGGCTAACTCCTCAGTAACTTGAACGTGCTCAACTGGCACAACTCGAGACAAGTACCCTATACACTTTCGCAACATGGACACGTGAAATACTGGGTGAATAGACTCTAACTCTGAAGGCAACTTTAATTCATATGCCACTCGGCCTATCCCTCGGATGATCTGATACGATCCAATGAACCTCGGGCTATGCTTTCCTTTCTTGACAAATCTTATCACGCCCTTCATCGGTGACACTTTTAGGAATACCCAATCATCTACATTAAATTCCAAGTATCTACGCTGCACAGCGGAGTAGGACTTCTGGGGACTCTGGGCTGTCAGTAACCGCTCCCTGATAAGTTCCACTCACTCTTCTGATTGGTGAATCATATCTGGTCTGACTAATTCTACCTCTCCTACCTCAAACCATCCGATGGGGGACCTACATTTCCACCCATATAATGCCTCATAAGGCGCCATATGAATTGCAGAATGATAATTGTTATTGTATGCAAAATCAATGAGGGGTAAATGTTCATCCCAAATTCCTCTAAAATCTAGCACACACGTCCGTAACATATCCTCAAGCGTCTGAATGGTGCGCTATGCCTAACCATCTATCGAAGGATGGAATCATATACTCAGATTACCCTGTGTCCCTAAACCTTTTTGAAATGATTGATAAAATCTAGCTATAAACTATGCCCCTCTATCTAAGATAATGTTGAGACTCCGTACAATTGGACTATCTCTTTAATATATAGCTCGGCATAATCTTCAGTTGAGATTATATGGTCCGGACTGGCATAAAGTGAGCTGATTTTGTCAACCTATCAATAATCACCTAAATAGAGTCGAATTTGCATCTGTTACGGGGTAGTCCTGTTACAAAGTCCATATTAACTGCCTCCCATTTCCACATAGGTATAGCCATCTCCTGAGTTAGGTCGCCAGGTTTCTAATGTTCGACTTTCACCTATTGGCAATTAGGACACTACACTACGTATTCGGCTACACCTTTCTTCATTCCAAGACAATAGTATATCTCTTTTATGTCGTGGTACATCTTCGTCGATCCTAGATGAAGAGATTAGCGAGAGTAATGTACCTCTTCCATAATCTGTTGGCAGAGCCCTGCTACATCTGGAATGCAGAGGCGACCTCTGTACTGCAAAACCCCATCATTAGATACCTCGAAAGCTGATAATTCACCTATCTAAACCTTATCTCTGAGTTATGCTAAATGAGAATCCTCATACTGCCATTCTTTTACCTCTACCACTAGGGATGATACTATTGTATTCTAAATTATAGCCCCATTTTTATCTTAATCCACTATCCAAACTGCTAAACTAGCTAGTTGATGCAATTGTCAGGCCATTTCCCATTATTCTAGTCTCAAATGTGCCAAACTGCCCATGGATCGGCGACTGAGTGCATCTTCTACAATATTGGCCTTCCCTGGGTGATACAAGATGTTCACGTCATAATCTTTCAACAATTCTAGCCAATGGCGCTATCATAAGTTCAGCTCTTTCTGCGTGAAAATGTACTGGAGACTTTTATGATCAATAAAAATGTCCACATGTACACCATACAAGTAATGCCTCCATAATTTTAAGGCATGAACCACTGCAGCTAACTCCAGATCATGGGTAGGATAGTTCTTTTCATGTTTTCTCAATTTCCTCGAAGCATATGAAATTACCTTCCCGTGTTGCATCAAAATACACCCTAACCCAATGCCTGAAGCGTCACAATATACGACATAAGCTTCTGAACCTTCTAGCAAAGCTAACACTAGTGCTGATGTCAATCTGTTTTTCAATTCCTGGAAACTCTGCTCATAGGCCTCGGTCCACTGAAACTTAGCTTCTTTCTGAGTTAATTTAGTCAAAGGCATTGAGAGGGTATAAAATCCTTCCACAAAACTTTATAATACCCGGCTAATCCCAGGAAACTACGAACCTCTGTTGGAGTTGTAGGTGTAGGACATGTCTTTACTGCCTCTATTTTCTACGAATCAACCTAAATACCAGCCTCTGATATAATGTGGCCCAAGAAAGCTATAGAATTTAACCAGAACTCATATTTAGAAAACTTTGCATATAGCTAGCGGTCTTTGAGGATCTGAAGTACGGTTCGCAAATGAGCTTCTGAGTGGCAGTATACCAGAATATCATCAATGAATACTATCACAAAAAAATCTAGATATGGCCTGAAGATACTGTTCATCATATCCCTGAACACTTCTGGGGAATTTGTCAACCCGAAGGACATGCTAGGAATTCAAAATGACCATACCCTGATCTTGAAAGCTATCTTCGGGATATCTCTCTCTCGAACCCGCACCTGATGATACCCTGACCTTAAGTCAATCTTGGAAAAATACTTTGCCCCTTGCAATTGATCAAAAAGTCATCTATCCTGGGAAGTGGGTATTTATTCTTAATAGTAACCTTGTTTAATTGCCAATAGTCTATGCACATGCGGAGGGAGCCATTTTTATTTCTCACAAACAGAACTGGCGCACCTCATGGTGACGTACTCAGCCTGATAAAGACCTTATCCAGCTGTTCTTTCAATTTTCTCAATTAGCAGGAGCCATTCGGTATGGTAGGATTAATATAGGTTGAGTATCTGGTAACAAGTCTATAGAGAAATCTATTTCCCTCTCTGGGGGAATACTAGGAAGTTCATCTAGGAACACATCTGGAAAATCATTAACCACTGGAATAGGCTGGAGAGTCGGGGATTCTACTTGCATATCTTGAACCCTAACAATATGGTAGATATAACCCTTTGCTATCAACTTTTTCGCTCGAAGATAGGATATGAACTTACCTTTTGGCGTATCTATATTACCTCTCCACTCTAGCACTACCTCTCCCGGCAAATGGAATCGGACAATTCTGGTCCAACACTCTACAGTGGCGTAATATGGTGCCAGCCAATCCATACAAATAATTACATTAAAATCAATCATTTCTAATTCTACTAGATCTGCTAAGGTCTGGCTACCAACAACCTCTACTGTACAACCCCGGTAAATTCTTTTTGCAATAATAGAGTCACCGACGGGTGTAGACACTAAGAAGGGTCGTTGAAGCAATTCTGGCACTATATCAAACTTTCGGGCCACTAACAGAATAATGTACGACAAAGTAGAGCCTGAGTCTATTAAAGCATAAACTAAGTGAGAGCAAACATGTAATATACCTGTCACAACATCTGGCGATGACTCTGACTCCTATCATCCCAGTAGTGCATATGTGCGGTCCTAACCGCTGCCTAAACTAGATGCCCCTGATCTACCTCGGCCTCTGTCTACCGAAGGTGCTGGAGCATATGAACCTGTTGAGAATCTATTATGTTGGTCCTGACCACCCTGGCGTCTAGTCGGGAAATCTCTCATTATGTGCCCCTCCTGTCCATAGGAATAACAGGTGGTGGAACCATACCTTCATCTCCCCGAATGCAGCCTATGACTGGTAGTGCCGATTCTATCCAATCTGGCCCCCTTTGCTGCTGCAAGCCTGATGCTCGTGAGCTTTTACCGGGACCTGACTACCTTCATTGATCTAATCTATTATCCTGCTACTGCTGAAATAGGGGCCTAGGTGGCCTACTTGATAGATGGGGCCTAGGTCCACCCTGAAAATTTTCCTGAAAAACTGTGGGTCTAGCCCTCCGACGTTGTTCCTGACCTGCCCTCTCCATGGCGTACTGACGCTGTCTGAGCTCCTCTATATTCTAAGCAAAGGCCTGGACTCTTGAAGTATCCGTATCCTCTTGAAGTGTAGCTATAATACAAGACTCCACACATTCCGGCGCAAGTCCCATAATAAATCGGTGCACCCTCTCCTGCTGCCACATCTAAGTCTCGACCAGTAGCAGTCCATCGCGTGTTAGAAATTTTTCTCTGTAAATAAATAGAATAACATAATCTTAGGGAGTCGCCCTATACAGTACAGCTCTATAGCACGACTGGAGGAAAAAGAAGAGTAACCACACTATTATGTCTCGTAGCTTCCTGTCTATAGAATGTGGTGCACAACACAGCCATAGACAAGACTCTACTTGACACAGCTTGCAGACTCCCTGGGATATGACCTGCTCTGATACCAAGTTTGTCACGCCCCACCTAGGGAGGCATGACTGGCACCTAGTGCCACACTAGAATCTGGATTAACCTGACTAGCCTGGTGCACTATTGGTGCACGCCTGCAACTTAATTCAAGAAAATGGTGAGTTATATCTCGGTTGTAAATATATCCTCTATCTGACAAGGCCAACTGTAAAAGAAGACAACTAACCACCAACAACATAATAATAGGGATCTTATGCGGACTGACAAAACACCATGTTGTCTAGTTATAACTGAAATGAAATTAGAGATCTAAACTATGTTGTAGCCAACAAGGCTGCTAACTGACAGCTAAACAAGGTCCCACACGGCCAACGCATGAAATAAAACATACATAGGCCCCAAATGGCCAACAACAAAAGCTAACTAGTGGAAATTTGTAGC
This sequence comes from Datura stramonium, assembly GCA_018107945.1. Classification (NCBI taxonomy): domain Eukaryota; kingdom Viridiplantae; phylum Streptophyta; class Magnoliopsida; order Solanales; family Solanaceae; genus Datura; species Datura stramonium. The sequence continues at coordinate 79,144 of JACEIK010005907.1, forward strand.
CTGCAAGCCTCTAAAAGTGGATAATTGTCGAGACAGGGCCCCGACCTACCCATAAACTGTAAACAAAAGAACAAACCTCTTCTAACTATCAACTCCGAAGGAAAGGAGCTAAATAAATTGCTAGCTCCAGCTGATGGTTAAGAATGCCCCAAACTACGTCTATCCGCACCTGCAGGCAAGTAATGCAGCTCCACAAAATATGTACCAAATATATAAGGTAGTAAAATAATAACTGAATGAAAGTTGATAAAACTGAAGCAATCATGAAGAAGGATAAGAGTTTAACCTGAACGGTCTTACCATCTGAAACATCTAACTAACAAGTATACATACACAAACAAGAACCTAATCGGGCCCCCATAATCCTGGAAGGTACAAAGAAAATGGAATAACCAACCTAGGCCCCCATAAGCCCTGGAAAGTACAAACAATGTACACTCCACTATCTTGCTACTAAAGGTTCGTAACATACTGTAACTCAAAGAGTACTAATTCTCTGAAACTGTATCTGAGCCGGATGGGATCCTGTAGCTGTATATGTGTTTGAGTTTTCTGGCCTATGTAATTGGACCCCGAGCCTTGCCTCGACTATGGGTCATAATGTAATATCTGATAACTGGACCCCGGTCCTTGGCCCGACTATGGGTTATAATGTGACTATTGTATCTGGATCCCGAGCCTTATCTCGACTATGGATCATATTGTAGCTTCTATGACTGAGTCCTGAGCCTTGGCTTGAGTATGGGTCGTAATGTAACTGTTGTGGCTGGACCCCAAGCCTTGGCTCTACTATGGGTCATGATATAAGCTCTGAAGACTGGCCAGAAGATCATGTCCCTGAGCAGGTTGCCCATGCTGAGTNAGACTGGATACGGCCCTCAAGGCCTCACTCTGGTCCCTCCGGACATCATATTGATCCTGCCGACATAACCTTATACGTAATAACATCCAAACCCCAAATATCATATACGTCAATCAAGCTGCCTAGGGTTAACTCTGACGAGGGTTACTATATTATCGTTATCGTCTCAACTCAATTCATAACAGCATACAACAATGAGTTCACTCTGAAGTACTATAGATACACAAGTCATACTAACTCTACGACGAACGTACCTTGCCAAAAAGGATAGCCTTACATACCTCAAGTGCTGACTTTCGTTTAACTAGCGAGTTTCAACTTGTAATCGGCGGTTCTATCCAATTGAAGCCCTGATACTGAGAGAATAGGGCCAATTTCAAAACTAAATTTTGAAAATAACGATTGCTTTCAATAACAATAGCAACTATAACTAACTTCGAGTAACTCAGTGGAAAACCTATAATTTCCGGAGAGTTCAGAAGGGAGAAGTGCTTACCTAATTCTTGTGGCCGATTATGACTCAATTTGAAACAATTCTGAAAACTTTTATGCAGCGGAGCTCTGATTTGCCGAGTGAATTTTCGAGAAATAACTCCATAGTAATGCTTCCCGTAGGTCTAGAACTCGTTATCCAAAGTTAATTTACATTTTGACAGCGTTTGGTAGTGTACTCAGACAAAGTTGTGTTGAAATTTCATTTATATATA
>JACEIK010005907.1:80742-91843 GCA_018107945.1 Datura stramonium
ATATAGGCAGTGGCAGGGGGTATGCTTCGTGCTATCCATTGCGCCAAGGGCTTAGCGCCCCACGCCTCTCAAGGCGCCAGCAAGCCTGGCTTGCCGCCCTATGTGCGTTGGTCCCGTCCAACCCCACTTCTGAGGCTTTTCCTACATGCGTCAAGCTCTCTTTATTTGTTACACTTCCACGCGTATGCCTACTAACCAATAGCATTTTACGGGGTGTAAAAAGTACAGTTATGGGTTCAGTATAGTCTTACAGACTAGTATCTAAGATTCAAAGTACGTCTTTGCCCATCAAACAGGGTCATTTAGACCACCTCAATTTATTACAGTTATTTCAGCTTCAACAGTTTCAGTTGGTCATTGCATGTCTGTTCAGTACGATTACTTATTCCATTGTGTTATGCTTTCTCTCACTTACTTAGTACATTCAAAGTACTGACGCATACTTTTATGTTGTATCACTTTATGATATAGCTGCAGGATCTCAGTCCCAACCTTGCTAGCTGCTTACTCTCAGAAGACTCCAGCTGCACTATTTGTGAGTCCTCATATTTTGAGGATGAAGATCATTTATTTCAATTTTATTTTATTTATACACTTGGAGTTAGCTTGGGGCTTGTCCTAGCAACCCATTAGTTGTAGTGGCTTTCAGACACAAACTTGGTTTCTCAGACCTGTAGTTGGTTCAGATGTTTTAAAATGTATGATTTAGCTCTACTTTCATAAATGTATTATAGTTTACTTTAAAGCTTCCGCTATATTTATATGTTTACTCAGAAATGCCAGTGTATGATAGACCAGGNCTATATTTATATGTTTACTCAGAAATGCCAGTGTATGATAGACCAGGGGTTGACTTGGGGTTACTTGTGACTCCAAGTACCGTGTCCCATCTAGGGTGTAAGCTCGGGCCGTGACAGCCAAGAATAAGGTCGAAATCGACCATGTCTAACTTTACTAGATCAGCTGGAATAAATTTAATCAATACTGAGACTGGGCAGTTTCTATACACCCGGCTGGATCTAACTGACTCACCAACTAAGGTTAGAGACTGAGAATGGTTCTGAGAGGATGGACTGATTTCAAACTGGACAGCTACATAGGGAGTCACAAATGATAGTGTGGCTCCTGGATCTAGTAGGGCATACACATCTATATGGAAGAGACGTAACTTACCTGTGACCACGTCAGGTGAGCTCACTTGATCATGATGAGAGGACAAAGCGTAAAAGTGGTTTTGGCGCTGACCGCCATCCATACCTGAAGTGTTACCCTGCTGAGCTGGACGGCCTACTGGGGTTGTTGAAGTGGTAGACTATGATCTCCGTCGTCCTATTGACAGACATTATTTTAGCCGGTGACCTAGCTATCCACACCCCAAGCAATCCTCTTTGCCCTGGAGTCATTCACCTGGATGGTTCTTGCCACACTTAGGACAAGCTGAATAAAGGTTGTTGGCACTGTAATTTTGGGACTGAGAGCTAGATTCTCCATCCTTCCGATCCTTGCGGGACTGGAAAGAGGGCGCTGGCTCAGGTGGGTGTTGGATTCCTCTGTTGCTGATGCTGTGGGCGGCTACTATCGCCGGACCTCTGGTGGCCATAGTCTGATTGACCTGTTCTAGCCTGCTTGTTCTCCCGCTCCATATCCTTCAGCTTTTCTGCCTCAATCTTCTGGGCATGAACGATGAGGCTGGAGAGGTCAATATCCTAGATGAGCATCGTGGTCCTGCACTCCTTAAGTACCAGCTTTGATACTCCGTTGACAAAGTTAAGCATGCGAGCCCTTGGCTCGGCTACCATCTCTGGGGCATACCTCGACTACTGAGTGAACTCCAATGCATATTTCTCCATGGTCCTGTTACCCTGCTTCAAGTTCATGAACTCTGCGACCTTAGCCTCCCTCAGCTCCAAGGGGAAGAATCTGTCTAGAAATATTGTGGTGAACTCTTCACTCTACCGGTTCCTCTCATGTTGGTCTCCCTTCCTTCCACTAATCATACCATNCTTTCAACTGGTAGGCGACCAAATCAACACTCTCTGTGGAACTAACACCCATAATCCGGATGATCTTCCACACCTTATCTACAAACTCCTGTGGGTCCTCTCCTGCCTTGGATCCATGAAAAGCTAGAGGGTTCATTCGTGTGAAGTCCTGAACCCTAGCAGCTACTGCGGACCCATTTGTTTTCACCGGAACCACCTACTGGTTCACTTAATTAGTCATTTTTTGAGCCAAAAGCTGGATTACTTCTCTAAATTCTGCTAAGGACACTTGATCATCCTGAGGGGCAGTTGGAGTTGGTGGGGCAGGTCGGCTAGCGTTGCCAGACCTCCTTCCATTTCCTTGTCTTGGAGGCATATTTTCACTGAAACGAAATAGAGCACGAGTTAGAAGAACATTTCTAGGATTTGAACTTTATTGCACGAGTCTATACCCTAGACGAGACACGGTACTTAGTGCCATAAGTTACCCCAAGCCAACCCATGGTCTATCATGACACTAGTAACTGAGTAAACTTAAGTGGAAGCTTTAAATAAATAAAACCATTTAAAAACTTATTTGACAACAGTCAATACATCTGAAAAATAATATTGAATATCTATGTCTATATCTGAAAGCCATCTACTAGATAATGAGTTGATGTGACAAGCCCCCACCTAACTCTAAAAATCTTACTATAAAGAACTAACTGAAAGTAAATATCGTCCTTGGAAGATGAGGACTCACCAAAAGTTGCTGCTGATATTGTTTGAGGGAACTACTGACGATGCTGGGACTGATAACCTGCGCCTGTATCATGATATGATATAGCATAGAAGGTATGCGTCAGTACTTTGGATGTACTGAGTAAGCGAGAGATATAATAAGCATGGAAGAACAAGAAACAGAACTGAAATGACATGAAATGACCAACTAAAATAATGGAAACTGATACTACTGAAATATAACTAATATGGTCAATAGTGACCCTGGCTGATGGTCATAGACATGTCCTGGATCTGAGATACTGAACTAAGATAAAGTGGACTAAACTAAGTTGAGACTATAATGACTAGTGGGAGAGTCTATAACCGACATATAACCACGTGAGCTAAACATGGAGTTCGATGTAAACGCCCCATCGATAGGACCCAATATACCTTGCCAGGGTATAAAGGCATGAACTGGGTGATCATAAATCTAGTCCTATCAGGGCAAAATAACCTATGGCGGCAACGTATTTCTAGGAACCTGGGTGCGCTGGAACCTCGGCCCTCTCGGTGCTAAGTCCTACTCCCACTAAATAGTCCTAACATTACTACTACCAAGCTGATAGCTCAAAACTGGGGCCCAAGACTAATTTATAAATACTTATCTGGAAGTAGCCTGAGAGTCTTATCGGACTGAATACTGTAACTGGTGTTCTAAGACTGGTCAGAGCTGCTTATATGGAAGCGTCGTAACCGTCCGTAGAACTAACTATTAACTGATAACTGATTCTGATAACTGATATATGGGAGGCATTACTGACACCTCAAGAAAAGACTATACTCAAACTGATCAGCTGATATTATTGAAAGATACTGGAGATATTAACATCATGACTAAAATTGAGCTAGTATGCAACTGACTAAGCATTTAACTGATAATAATAACATGGAATTTCCAACACTAATAGAGTCAAGCAATATTATGTATACACAATTACGCAAGACCCTAATTTCTATATTCAAGAACTAGGGATAAAACCCATTTACAGGAAGCAAGTATCAACATGATCTCTAAGTAATGGGAATATAGCAGCTAACAATATGAACAACATTCCACACGAATTTAATCGGATTATAACTGAAAAATTACCAATTTTTGAAAGATCAGGGCTAAGACTAATAAGAAAATTTAAATAGGTTTTGGGGAACAATGGAAGGACAATTCCCTTGCTAAATTCTCACATACCTGGTGATGAAAACCCTGGAGAAAACCCTAGAGAAGATCTGAGAAGAAAGTCAAACCCTTGCTCCTGCTCTATGCTTTCTGACTAAGCTCTACGTTCTGACTTTTGAGGGAAATGAGAGGAATGAAGAGGGAACGTCATTCAACACCAATAATCCTCTCCTAAACGTTCCAAAAATGACAAGGTTTAGAGGTTATAAAGCTGGGAAATTACAAAACTACCCCTAAAGGAAAATCTGGAAAACTACCCGACAGGGACTAATGAGTCACACAATGGCTCGCTAGTTGATACCACGACTCATTGGGACCAGTTGTTGCCCTGGGCCTAGAACTATAGGCTTGTTGAAATTGGACAACGAGAGGGGAAGATGACTCATTGGATGCACCAGCAAGTTGTTGGTGCCTCTCATGGTTACCAAAGGGATTTTTGAACCTGAGCTTGGACCCGTACCAAAGAACGACACAACGACTCGTTGGTCCAACTCACGGGTCGTTGCCACCACTCATCCTAGACATTGGAATTTCTTGGGCCTGGCTCACGGATGGAAACAATGACTCGTTGCGTGGAACAACGGGTCATTGTTTTCCCTCGTTGCCACTGGGATGAATTTCTTACCTTTTCGGACTTCTCCCAACGGCTCAACAGGATGGGTCGTTGGTCTCTTCCACGACTCATTACTAGGCTCATTGGTTCCAAAGGGACTTCCTGCAGGCCTGACGATGACTCAGCCAATGGGTCATTACAGCTGACCATGACTCGCTGTCTGGTCTTTTTGAGAAAATTATTCTGGTTCTTCTGGATTTTTCATGCAAGGCCTGAGTTTTGTCTAGAAAAGTTTTGGGGTGTTAAATATGTGGTGGCCCATCTGCACGTATAGAGGCATGACATGAAGTGCCATTATACACTAAGTTTTGCAATGCGGGGTGTGATGCCCGCATAGTGGTCGGCAATGCGGACATGGTCATTTGAGAAAAAGTGGTCTCCACGAACGATAAGTAGTAGGATCAGGGAGTTCTTCTTTCACCCTTTTACTTGTACCTTATTATTTTAACACTAGGACAGTGCTATTGATTAAGTGTGGGGTGGGAGAAAGTGACTTTCCATGTATGCTTTAATTGCTAAATCTATTCTTGGTTCAAATTTTTTTTGGTGATGTGTGACTTGATTCCTGCTAGCTTGTAGCATTTTGATATGTTTTTTTTGGGTTCCTCAGACTTTTATTTTCAATACTTTTTCGGTGGATAGTCCTTTAGAACCGACTAGAGTGTCTAGATATTTTCTTTAGTCATAGTCATGACTTTTTCTGATGATGGATGAATGACGACTTTCTTAAGTGAGAATTAGTTATCAGTTGGAGAGCAAGAACTTGAAACATTCTGAATGTTAGGTGCGTCACTTAGAAAAACATTGAGGCATTGTATGAATTCACTCTAAAATACATGAAAAGGTAGAAACACTTAGACTTTTGAAACTTGACTCCTATGCTTGAAAAATTGGGCTTAATAATGTGTAACATTTTATATGGATATGTGTGTTTATATAATCTTGATCACCATTATTGAACCATTTATGCCATTGTGTGTGTGAGATTTTGCATATACTCCATGCTTGCATATTGATGTCTAGAACTTTCTGGTGTATGTGCTAAGCGAAATGAGAATGTTGAATCTACAAAGTGATAAATACATTTCTTTGGTAGTCTATTTGTTTTCCGATTTTACCTACTTTGGTGTGATTATCTTAGCAAGTCATTTTGAGTCTTAGCCTATTCTTTTCATAGTCATGTTATAAGCTAAATCCCTTTTGTTCTATTGACCTTTATTTGTTCTAAAAGGCTCTTAAGGTACTTTAATTGAAAATTTTTGTATGAAAGGAGAACAAGTAAAAAAGGGAAAAAGCTAAAGTGTGGAAATTAAAGGAAAACAAAAGGTAAAAAATGCAAAACAAAGAGGGTGATGTTAGTAGGGAAAGAATAAGAGAAAAAAAGTTTCAAAAAAATGAATGAAAGGGAATGGAAAGCAAGAAAGAAGAAAAATAAAGTGAATGAGCTTAATATCAAGAATTTCCTACTAATTAGCTAAAGTTGCGAAATGTCAATAAAAGGGAGGTATAAGAAGAAACATAAAAAGATTGAAGAATGTGCTAAAAAATGTGAAAGAGTTGTGAAGTATTAAAGTGCTCAGGGAGATTAAACATTATTTTGGCCAAATAGTCCCTACCCATCCCTTAGACTACATTGCAACCATTTTAAGTCCTAATTGATCCTGATTCGATGTCTTGTATTAGCGGAGTATTTATATTAAGAGCAAGCTTATAGAACTTTCACGACCCAAGTCTACACTCTGGATGCAACACGGTATTTAGGATCATAAGTAACCCCAAGCTAACCCATGGAATAGCATACTATTCATACACTGAATACGGTATTAAATCTATAAGCGGAAACTTCATAAGGCATAACTGAACAAAATATTTATAAGCAAAACAATGCATCTGATAACATACTGAATTACTAACTCTGTCTGAAAGCCATCTAAGAACTGATGAGTTGTTGGTACAAGCCTCCAGCTAACTCTAAAGTCTGAACTGAAATATCAAAATACAATAGTCTGGAAAAGAAACTCTTACCCTCGAAAAATGAGGATTCACCTCTGAGCTCTACCGATTTCCGACGGAGAAGGACTATTGATGATACTGATACTGAGAACATGCGTCTGTATCATAAGATGATACAACATAGAGAGTATGCATCAATACTTTGAATGTACTGAGTAAGTGAGATATGGAGTAAATGTAAAGATATTGAGATTTTGTAAGTTGGACTAACAAAACATACAATAACCATAACTGGAATCATAAATAGCAAAGTATCTGAAAATCTGATAATACTGTAAGTACTAGCAACTGTCTGAAGGTCATAACATATCCTAAATCTAGAGGACAAAACTGAACTAGATACTGGGATTGTACTGGGATGAGTTGTACTGTACTATACTGTGGGAGAAACTACAACTGACATATAACCACGTGAGCTAAACGTGGAGTCCGATGTATACCCCCCATTCGGGGAAGGCCCACTATACCTTGCCATGGTATAGTTGCTGAGCTAGGTGATAATCGACTGATGCCCATTCGGGCTATAACCTATTGTGGCAATGTAGTTCTAGGAACCTAGGTGCGCTGAACCTCGGCTCCGCTTGGTGTTAAGTCCTACTCCCACTGGAAGTGCTAATTATGTCTAACTAGGCTGATAGCTCGAAACTAGTTTCCTAAGACTTAAGTCAGGACTACTTTTCTGGAAGTGTCATGAGAGTCTAAGGACCTGAAATTAACTAAAGACTCATCAAAGCTTCTTTATCTAAAAGTGTCGTAACGGTCTAAGGAACAACTGACAAACTGATAGCTGGTACCACTGAGGTTACTGAGTTCCTTAAGACTAAAAATAGTCAAACTGATCAGCTGATATTTCTGTAGAAAACTGAGTGTACTGAGCGTTGACTGAGACTTTGAGATTGGGTAAGTCAAAGACTAAATCATGCATCTATTCTACCATTGGTAATTTATAAGAAACTATTCTGACTAACAATATTCACGTATGAATTCTCAATTATGCAAGTCTAATTCAAATCAAATATGAAGATTAGGGATAAATAATATACTATATGAAATTAAATACCAAGCATGAATAACAACTGATAATAATCTAGGAAAATCTCAAGAATTATCACAATAAAGGAATTTATAAATTATCTGAAGGAAAACCCTAGTTTTGATATTCTACAGGGTTGGAGTTAAGGAGATTTCTGTAAAGAATTTGGGATACAAGGGTGAGAGAAATTCCCTTGCTGGAATCCCACATTCCTGGAGTAAAATTTCTTTAAGAAGGCACCTAAATGCTGAGGAAGATAAGAAACCCTAGCTTTGGCTCTAGGGAGTTGGTTTGAGTAATTACATGACTTCTGAGTGAGTTTGGAAAAGAATGACAGGAAAGGGTTGACTAATCCTCTAAAAACCCTTCAAAATAGTCTTAATACAACATAGTTTCGAGGTTAGGATCAAGGGTTTTACAAAAATGCCCTTGAAACAATTATTAAAATTTCTGCTCGCCAGGTAGTACGACTCAACCGACGAGTCATACTAGGATCCTATGGCCCGTACCTTCACTCGTGGGTAGGTACCCTGCTCCATACCATTTCTCTGAAGTGTCCCATGGAAGCCTACTACAATCCGTACAAGCATCCTATGAGTTGTACTTTGGTCCATGATTTCCTCTTGAACGCTCTTGCATGACTTAGTGTATGGCCCGTACTTGCATACCATGAGTCGTACCTTGACTCATGGTTACCCATAATTTCCCTGATCATTTCTCTAAATTTATCCACGACTGTCATTACGATCCGTACCATCTTGGCATGAGTCGTAACATGCACTCGTGATTCGTCCAATCACACTTACTGTTTTCCTCCTACCCTCCTGTTATGAGTCTAGGTATGAATCGTACCATGAATTTCTGCGTCGTTCTGCGACTCGTACTAAGGTCTTTTTCTCCATTTTTTGCATGATCACGTTTTAAATCTAAAGGCTAGTCTCATGAATTTATGCGGTGCTACAGGTACGTCTATGTTATGCATGTGAAGTTCTTTGAAAGAATGAGTGATATTATCTTATTTAAGCCCCACGTGAACTATGTATGCATCATGTGAGTTAAGGGGCATCTCTCTAAATGGTGAGCGCACATAATGGTGAGATTTTGGTGTATCTTTGACTACTATACTACCCATGTTTTTGTTGGCCTGAATATATCTTGTTGTGTTAGTTGTAGAAGCTAAATGATTTCGACATATGCCCTTTGAATGTTGATTTTATAGGCATGTTGAGTTGATTGTTGGAGCATGATTGAATTGTCTAATGGACTTGAGTGTAAGTAGACCTGTTCGTGAGATGAATTTGGTCTGTGAAGCTATAGTGGGGAGTAGTAGATTGTTCGAGGATGAATAATAGTTTAAGTGTGGGATGATCATGTTGAGCATATTTATGCACTTAATTACCATATTTTTCCCATACTTAGCTAGATTTTGAGAACAAATGTTGTGTGATTACTTTGGTTTAATATGATATTTGTGAAAGAAGCTAACCATGATTAGATGTTTGCAGGTTCAGAAGTGCTAAGATTTGGCTCATTTGGAAATAGAAAGCATATGGTGAAGACCCAGGACTTAAAAGGGACTAATTGTAGTGGAAAAAGGGGCTCCGCAAAGCAGAGCTAAAACTTCGCTATCGGTAGTGCGACATGGAGCTCAACCTTTGCTATGGGGTCCATAATATGGAGCTCAAGCTCCACTTTGGAGTCCGTGACGCAAACCTGGGTAATTAGGCCAAGATACTTTCAATCCAAATCCTAGTCTAAGAAAGAGAGATGCAAACCTATTTCACTACTATAAATACCCCTAAGAAGTCGTCATTAGGGCAGGCCGCACCTTAACACAGAATTCATGGCACATTCATGCACATTAACGCATGATACATGCTTGATTACTGTGATTGAGGAATATTGTAAGTGTGAAACACATTACTTCATACAATTGTTGAAGAGAAACATCAAGTTCTTTTATTCTATTTAGCTTTTCAACAAACAATTTCATCTTATTGTAAGTGAATCATCATGACTTATTATACATATTATGTTATTGTTTCTTCAAACATGAGCGGCTAAATTCTTTAGCTAAGGTTATGGGAACCATGATGGATTAATGGACGTGGGCAAACATAATAGTGATTCTTGAATGGTGAAATTGAATGTATTGTTACTCTCTTCATTTTAATCAGTTTTAGCAGTTACATATGTTAAAACAAGCATGTGTCATATACTTGCTTGACCAAAGAGGTTGAAGTTAGGAAAAAAGAATAGAAATAGAAATTTGAGACAATCAACCCTCATCTAATTGACTTGAGCTCTAACCTAGGATAGTCAGTCCAAGACTTATGATGAGGGAAAAATATGAACACCTAAAGTCCGAGAGAATTTAGAGTGCAATTCATATATGTAGGTTGAGAGACGTTAGATGAACATAATCGTCAGTCTTACATGCAATTCACTGGGATAGATCACTAATCAAATAAGCCTACTATGTTATGAAATCATAGGGAACATAGTCCGAGTTTCTTCTCATATATTTGTTATAAACGAAATCTTAGCTTAAATTACTTCTTTTGTTGCAACCCCCCGAAGTACTAACTGCCAGTCGAATTAATCACTGTTAATGTATTATTTCTCACCTATTCCCTATGGGATTAACCCCAAACCTAGTTGGTTTCCTATATTTGACTGTGACCACTTTATACTATATTTCAAGATGTAACTTAGACGTGATCATATATCCATGCGACAATCGTGGTTAAAATGATCTAGTCAATTAGAGGATGATATAATGCAATGTTGTACACATGGGGTCTTATTATGTATTATGTGTATATCAGCAACTAGGATATCCAACCAAAAATATTTATCTATATGTATTATTCAATAAAAATAATGTTGTTTGTTTAAAGATCTTATTATTATTGATGTTGATTTCAAAAATGTTTTACTTAGGATTTTTTTTATGTCTTACATTATCTATTGTGCTCCTAATGCTTTAACCAGGTCATGGTTAATTTGTTTCCCCTTTTACTTTTCATCTTGTTATTTTGTTGCTTATGCCTCATTATCCTATTAAAACTAAGAAATTATAAACGAACAAGTAAGAAAGCATAGTAAAGATAAATTTATAATCGATATGAGAGAGTCCTAGTAGATTAGTTATTAGCATTTATCTATTAAGCTACCTTTAATCATATGTCACGGTCTCTTGACACAGAAACATACTTTACTTGAATTATATCCCTAATCATAAGTCATTCTTTAATTCTTTTATGGAAAATCCTCAAGATGAGATAAACTATTCCTAGCGATCTCCATTAATTTGACACTTTAATTATTTCGACAATCTACACTAACCCGATAATTGGATCAAACCCTAGATACATTCTTCTTTTCCAAGATGGAGAGAAAGGGTACAACCAAGAGCATGCACTCTCTCAATTATAAAATATGCATAGATTCAATTAGAATAAATAAAATGCTAATACTTTAACCACAAACAAATCAAGAAACTAAATGAAATACAT